>QFET01008807.1:0-20634 GCA_003316355.1 Tuber calosporum | reverse complement strand
GGAAAGGAAAGAAAAAAAAGGGAACAATAACAAAAGGTGGGGGGAGCGAGGGTGAGGGGGGTCAACTTTTATGTGTTTCACTCCTTCATATATCATACCAGTAGTCAGGGGTACAGTATGTATGATACGATACAGTGCTGTACTGTGCAGTACTGTACAGTACTCTACACTGGCAAAGTAGCGCAAGCAAGCAAGCAAGCAAGCACAATCAAGGGAAACTCGCCAACTAAACCAATCCAATTTATCATAACTTCCCTACAGATCGTGAATACGTCGTTCCTACAACTTTTTTTTTCCATCCATTTATTCATTCATTCATCCATTCCCCTAACGCCACAGTAGGTATTTATATTTACCCGAAACTGGAAGAATCATGCTTCAAAGCCAAAAGAGAAGCGAACGAGGTGCCAAACGGGAAATATGAAAGTCTTTAATCAAATTTCAGCAACTTAAAGGCCTTTCTGAAATTGGTGATATCATACATACCGCAATTACCATTTCACAACCACCCCCCCACCATATCGTATCCAAGTATCATATAGTGCATAAACCATCAATGACATCCCGCGAGCGAGCGAGCGGGCGGGAGAAATCCATCGGGCCAAATCGAAAGAAACCAAGCCAAACCGTGTCGGACCGAATAATAATAATAATAATAAATATAAAAACGAGGTATATTTACCCGTCGAGATCCGGGAGATGATTTTGGGTTAGAGTACTGTATCGTACTATAGTATCCTATGTTTACTCTGGGTAAGTAAGACAAGAGGAAAGGAAGGAAGGAGGGTGAGCGGGGGGAGGGGAAGTTCTCGGCTCTCGCAGATGGGGAAAGGAACATGGACGGATTCACGGACGGGTCACGCTGGTGAACTTGAAAGTACTATGTGAGATGGATGGGTTATCGATGACCGGCCCGTCAGGTCAGTCGGGTGAGCGAGAGAGATGGATAATCGTTACGATACTCTGTACGGTACAATCCCCTCTTTGATTTCCCAGCCTTTTTGACGTCTCCGTCTTATACTGTGCCCGAGGAGGAGGAGGAGGAGGAGGAGGAGGGAATGTCTTTCTTGAATAACCCTTTTGACGGACTGTCACGAAAAAAAGGGTTAAACTGTTTCTGTGGCTTGGAATTTATTTTATGATCTCTTCTCTCCATTCCCTATCGTAAAAAATGCTGGCCCACGATAGCTTCTTTGGGACTGTGCTAGCTTGTATCGTACGGGTACGCTTGAAAGTTGTGGGATTCGGCATCCGGCGAAAGGGTCTAACTTGAATGGAATAAAATCAAACAAGGAATAAATATATATAAATAAATAAAAAGAAACACAAACCGGAAATGCATCCATCCGCTCTAGAACCCTTGTAGGAGGATAGGGTGACAAGAAAGAAAGCTACAGTAAAAAGGAAAAGGGGGGGGGAAACCTGGAGGAAGTAAGACCGAATAAAGAGAAAAGAAGGGAGAGAAAAAACCCAAAAAAAACAAAACCAAATCACAATCACATATCATCACTCGTCCTTCATTGCCAGCAGATTCAGGGCTCATCGCTCAAACTTACCAATTCATCGGAAGAAAGAAAAGAAAAGAAAAGAAAAAGAAAAAAAAAAGAGCCGTTACCCATACCGCGTAATAGCAGCGCCATAATTCATAAAAGCATCCACATAATGCCCACGGCTCCGCCGCACCTATACGCACACACAACATTAATTCTATCAGCGAAAAAAAAATACCAACAACAACTTTTTTTCCCTCCCACCCCGACTCCCCCGTTTTTTGGTGATGGGTCATGATCAACACGTACGCTCCAATCGCTAGTGCCGCGGGTACCTGCACCTCCGGCTTTCTGTCCATGATCCACCCCCCCACGGCTGATATGCCAAACGAGATTAACGTTGCGCAGATTTTGGCGGTGCGAGAGAGTGTTAGGGTGGGAGGGGGTGGTGGTGGTGGTGGTTGCTTGGGTAATTAGTCTTGTCTTTTTTTATATATTTCTATTTTGTTTATGCGGGGAAGGTGGTGGTGGTGTGGGTTTAAAAGAAAAAGATACCTCTTTGGGTACTATTAATCCAGGAGCGGTAAGTTTTTGGGCTTCCACTATTGGCCTGCTTGGTTCTTCTAGTAGTGGGTGTTCGTGGGGTTGTGGTTGTGGTTGCGGTTGTGGTGGTAGTGGTGGTGGTGGTGGTGGTGGTGGTGGTGGTTGTAGTTTTGGTGTTTGTGGTGGTGACTGCGATTGCGATTGTGCTGGCTGCAGTGGAGGAGCAGGTATAACTTGAGAGTTTGACTTTGATGTCTTTCGTAAGGATATTAGGTCTTCCCGGCTTTCGAGAAACCTGCCCTCGGGTTCAACCAAGGGCCTCTCGCTGTCGAGCCATTTCCTGTATGCCATTATTTCGTCCTCTCGTGCTGCCTCTAGCGTGTCTGCAACGTCTGCAAAGTTTTTCAACGCGGTGTCTGTGCATGGCTAGCTTAACGGGTTCTGGTTACGGAAGGGTGCAATGAAAACTCACTGTATTCCCTGAGTTTCCAGGCGACAGCCCCCATTACCTGTATCCTCTTTGCCCCACCACCGCTTCCGACGCGCCGTGAACGTAGCCCAAGCCCGGCATTGGAAAGGTACTCGGCCGTGTCTAATTCCACAAGAATTGATTCTAATTCCGAGATTTCGTCTTGCAAATGTAAAAGCACCAGATGGTTCAATGTTGAAAAGCGACGGTAAAGCGCGAGTGACGGGTGATTAGTTAGTGTTTGAGCCACGTATGGATAACCTGTTCTGCGAGATGGAGGAGGAGGAGGAGAGCCACGCCGTGGCTTCTGGGAAGTTTGAGAAGTCTGAGGCTGTGGTATATCTGGAGGAGGTGCTGAGCTGGTCCATTAGTAGGGCAGAGAAAACTGGGGAACAGCGATTTTACCCAACGGCGGCGTCTTCTTCCGGAACTTTGTTCCTACCGATGGTGTTCCCTTACCCTCTGACCCGCTCTCACCTGCTCTGCCCTTGCCTTTTCCCCTCCCGCCCCCCTCTTTCTTTTCATCCCCAGTTTGATCACCGTCAGATCCTGAATACCACTCACCATCTTCCGAATCATCTTCACTACTAATCAAGATTTGTGGAATATCCTTGCGGCCTTGTTCATAATACTCGCTATTCAGTCCTTTAGGGCCCATTCTTGTACCCTCGATCCTCATCGGACCCGAAGCCCATGGCCCATTGTAAGAGCCTTCAAAATCTACTCTCTGTCGTTGATAAGAAATCCCTATGGATTGTGGTGAAGGCAGGGGAGGAAATGGGAGAGGGGGAGGAGGTGGAGGAGGGGCAGGCGGAAAGCTACTATTATAATAGCCATATTGCATGGGCATTCTATATACCGGAGGGTGAGCTACATTAGCGTTATGGGGTACTCTGAGGGGTGAAGGCTGTCTAGTGCTCTTTGGTGTAGTGGGGTCCTCGTGCTCCCCTGATGACGTGCTGGAATGTGAGGTAGAGATAATAGAGCCAGAAAGTGCTCTTGGTCTTCTCTTCTTCGCCCGAGGAGAGCTGGAAGAGGCATCAGATCGGTTTCTGCGATGTTGTTTTCCCGGTGGTGTTTTTGGCGGGGGAATTGCTGGCGATAATTGCGATTTTTGGTCGGCGCTTGTGTTGTTTTCTTCAAGGGAAGCCATCATTCGTTCGGTGCATGAACGGGAGGGGGCGAAAGAACACATAAGTATAACCTCAATGGCCGACAGACGCCACGGCCTTTTCGCTTAGTCTCTGCGCATGCTCGAGATATTAATTTCCGATGATATCGGATTTGTTCAGGTACCAGCTGAATTTGGGCATGCGGTCATCCAATAGATAGTGGCCGCCGAGACGGTGGTTGCTACTGCCAGCTGAAACGAACCAGGATCCAGCTGAGAAGGCAACCATAGGGAAAAGGGAGAATTAGGGAAAGTTTGAGCAGGGGGAAGCAGAACTTATTTACCCTCGATGCCAGCAAAAGGAATTTCAAAGGCAGTCGATAAAACCTCGACAATCTACGGGTCCGATGGGATATTTCGCGCGTCAAGTTGTGGGGTATCTGACTGTCACGTCATCCGGAGTCACTCGGGTTAGCAAAATTCTAGAATGAAGGTAAGGGGTGGTCAGGCGGGTCAACGGGCTGTGCATATTATGCAAAGTCAGCGCCAGAGTTGGGATATCGATTCTGACTTCGCGCGGGAAGAAGAGTGCGAAATTACGTTATTCTCTCTTTCCGGGAGGAGGTAATATAACAGGTGGTGTGCGCGTCTTGCGCATCGTGGTATGGGAGTCCCCGGACTGTGTTGGCTGGAGTTCGTTTGTAATCACGATCGTCGAAAATCAGCAGGTTGAAAGACAGATGGTGTGATTTCTTTGAGACAACAGCTCACAGATCTGTGCTCCGGAAGATAGATGATGGTGGGAACTTATGGAACCGGTTGGGAAAGCGCCATAGGATTTAGGCCAAATACTCTTATGAGGTGGGCCAGTGCATAGCCACGGATTAACGGATATCGACCCAGCCTTTGAATGAACGGAGAGCACCCTCTCTCCTTCATCTATGGCCTTCAATGAACCCTTGATAACATAGGGTGGTTCGAAACCTAGCTGCAGTTGCCCAAACTCGCAACAGTAAGGAGTCCATTTCAAAAGAGTAGGGATAAAAAAGGGAATTAAGCAGCTAGGGCCAAACAGTAAGGCTTTCCAGCGGACTTGGCGTGCGGGTTCATAAAGTTTAATTTCGATGAAATTGTCTTCAGCGAATAGCCTGCTGAGAAGGCCCCGCAGATCACATTGACCACGGGTGTTCTAAACTGGTCGTCGTATATGCGCTGCCAGGTCGAGTTAAGCTGTGGCGAAAAGAGATTGTTTTTGCCACCTGGGAGATTTCCAAGCACAACTACCGATACTCCATTCAGAGGGATAACTCCAGCTCGAACTTTCTACTCTTCATTTCAGCGCCTCGTATTCAACTAGAAAGAGGGCATGAGGGAATAGGGTCATTACAGAAGCATAACTATACTTATGGTTATCGAACACCTCGTTAGGCTTGTGAAAGCAAGCCGACGTGGCAGAATGAAGAGCCTAGGGCAAGATATCAAAGAAGCAAAAAAAGGCGACATACACGGGATCCCCAGTATCATATCTGCAGGAATCGTTAGATATTTGCCGAGTATTGATAAGGGGCACTTGCGTGCACACTCCGTGGTCCCGCATACATTGTAGGCGGCAATGACCTGGAAGAATTTTAATCTAACTGGATTCTCCCACGGAAATTTCGCAGGGGGTGAGTTTCCTCTAAAGCTAGAACGTATACGATAAGGTCAGGGTGTCGACGGAAGGTTATGATAGTCTGGAAGTGGACCATCCAGTCCTGGAGCACGAACTCAGGCATAGAAAATCCCTCACACAATAGAGCCACGAACCGCACCAGTATGATATTTCTGCACCTTTCTCTCCGAAGAGGTGTATATCATACCCCTACCCCGATCCCTACAAAGCATGCAAATATTCATTTCGCTCTAGAAACCCTACAAGGACGGAGAATCACTTCTAATCACTCGCTGTAGAGATATCCACTTTGGTCACAACTTCGAACACCTTCTGGCGCATGAGAAAGGGGTCATCGGAAGTCGCTATGGTGCGCTGTAAACAACTTCCACGCTTCTGGGCTGAAATCGAGAGGTTCCAAGGCTTCACAGCGCATATTTCCAACCCCGAGGTGGACATCTATACTTGTAAGCAAGGGTCTAGTTTACAACCGGCGAATATAGGATCGGAGAGATGTGTAAAGGGTGAGGAGGTGTAGGGGAAGGGAGGGGGGGAATCAGTGATACATGAATCGATAAGTATCTACCCGCTCCTTTCTCCTGTATCAGCGAGGAAATAATGCGATACGAAAAAATAAGGAGGTTCCCCTGTCTTCACGAAACTCCGCACCTACCGCTAGGCTAGTGAGCAGAAAATCTAGAAGTGACAGCGACAAATCACTACCATGGCTCAAGACAACTTTCCAGTCCTGCCAGCCGGTATAAGTTCTTTTTTCCACGAATGCTTTCCCCATATCAAGTATCAAGTGCCGTGTGCACCTCACTACGTGTCCCCCCCTTCGGTCAGCTAAGGGTACGAGTACAGTCTCCTTAACTCACGATTGATCCAGTCCCCTGAGGGGAATATTGACTCTAGGATTAGGGGGGGTGGGAGACCCACGAGGAAACAGCACCGATAGGAAACTCTCTTTGGAGAGAATAACTCTAGTCAAACTTGGGCCTGTAAAGGTAACATTGGGTTCTACGCTATTTTCATTTAGCGGCGGTTTCCCTTAGCGGTTCCCGAGGACCCAAGTGCCGCTAACTTACCAATTTGATTTCGACGATGCCAAAGACCTGAACAGTTCTCAATGCCTGTAATAACATTACCGAATATCGACCGAGACGTGGGATAGAATCCTTAGAGACGCCCGTACAATTCAGAAAAAAACCCCGAGTTGGCGATGTCTGCGAGCTTCTCAAACTTGTGCACCCTATCACTGGCGCGGTGAAGAACTTCTTGAAAAAGTCCCCCTCCACCAGCTCAGTAATCTCCGGATTTGGAGATGAAGGCTAAAAAGGATTAGCGTGTTCCCGATACGGTATAAAATCATTCAACTGGTGTGTTGGATGTCATTAACCTGTATATTGGCAAATCCGTTAACTTTTTACACTGAAACCTATCAGCGACTAAGCTCTATCATATGAATAATGGTGGATCTCAAGGGTTCCCACCGCATTCATCTATCATATCATACAAACGCCAATGCATCTCACCCTCTCACCACCTAACGTGCGAGTCCAGTGCCGTACTCGAGAAGGGGTTTTCAAAGTTTCCCCGATTACATAACCCTTGCTTATGTAAGCACTGAACCCAGAACCTCATCTGGAATACCGCACGGTATTGGCACGGGTACGGTATGATATCGTATCGTGCACACGGTAGTGGCTTTCGGCAACGGCACCTACCGTATCAACAGGGAAGAACCAGAAATCGGTACGCTTAGCAACGGTCTACCGTATGGAAACAGGAATCGCTTCAAAGGGTAGTAATATATCACAAAATCGCCACCCAAATACTATACAGAATTTCGTCTGTTTCGGCATTTCGGTTTCCCTTCGAAGGGTGGCAATTCTTTGCCACACCTTTTGCACCCTTGCCATCTTCCCAATTACGGTACAGGTGATACGGTGCGGTGTATGGTGAGGTCTGAAATCCTCTACACGACCAAATCGAGGGACGGACTGGCGCCGATAGCGGAGTTTTTCAGCTCCTTTGAATTACTTGAGACTGGCCCTTCTCTCCTAATTCTTGGGATCTCGGTTTTTTTTTTCCTTTTTTTGATAAAGTGAGTATTGGCTGAGAATACTGGTAGTAAAAAAGAGGGTTTTGTGTTATTTTCGTGAGACGGGGCTTCGGGATCTACAGTAGGCTCCCCGGATTGAAGGAGACTATCAATCAGGAGCTGTCCTCAACTTATATGGTTATCATAACGATATCATCATAGAATAAACCGTCCGGAAACCTACTCAGGAACTAGTGCAAGGGACCAAACAGAAGCTACTGTAAGCTAGAAACCAACCCACCTGGCAGTCTGGGTAGGGTTAGCGGAGGCCATAGGCAAAAAAATGTGGAAGACTGTTCTTGCTATGTATCATAGAGCCTTTACCCCAAGGTTTAACATTAAAGTCCTTCATGCTATGATACCCTGAAAGTAGTTCCATACAGTAGATATGATCCGCAGCAACAAATACTATCCGGGGCCACTGAATAGTCACTAGTTATAATTAGATACAGTGTAGCATCTGACGGAATTCCGACCTAGCCCCAATTACTATAAGACATATATAGTACCAGGGGAGGCCTGCCTAAAATATTCGACCTCAGCTATCCTGCTCGGTCGCCGGCGTGCCAGCATACGCGGCTAAAACCCGCCAATTGGCCAAGACTAAGAATGTGGTACTATGGTAGGATAAGCGCCTCAGATCATCAACGCGAATCCCCCACCCGCAATACCGTACGGTATGATGCTAAGTAATACTTGTGGCAGTTTCCAGGAGTCACTCGGAGGGATTTTTGTAATATTGCGCAATGAATAAGCTCCATTGTTGAGGTTGATACGGTATGCTACGTGTAGGATATCAGTCCAAAATTGATATCAAGTATGATACCGATTCCATTTCCTTGAGGGGAGTACTTCAAGGCCTGGCGGAGATGGGCGAATTTTTTTTTTTAAGGTATGATACTGAGCCAGCGCCGTACTCGAGTACTCGACTACCAAAACATTCACTAGTACAAACACTATTCTTGGTTTAGGGTCTTCAAAATGGTGTATGATGGATACCGTATCAACCATGTACTTGTAGAATCGTCCAGCGGCAGGGATTTGGCGCTTAAACCCGGTCGACGGTGTGCAACATCTTCAACACAGCCTTCGCTGCCTAGTGCGGCTGGGAATGGGGGATCATCGCAGAGGTCATCATGGAGGATACAGTACCGTATTTCTGTATCAGCTGTTGCCCTTGTTGGGCCAAAACGGTCATTATCGTGCACCCGTTCACACACCCTGGGTGTGCTTTTTTTTTTTTTTTTCCCGTTATTATTTGTGGAAGGGGAATTGATCCAGGATGGTGGTGGTCGAGGTAAAACCTTACACCCCCTCGCTTGCCGTGTACGATGTTGGGGATGCGCATCGCCTGTTTGATAACGGTGCTCTCTTGAGTCTGTACCTCCAGACTACTCCATATCCTGAGGTGGGGTCCCATGACAAATCGAGGTTACCTTTTTTGACTATGCTAAGTTGATGGGATTTATAGAACGATCAAGGGGCTAGGCTATTCACGTATTATACTTTTTCTTCTTCTTTTTTTTCTTTTTCTTCTAATCTAGGTTTCCAACTGATTCATCTGATCGATTTCCTTCAGGTATAACAAATACACTTCGAGTGACATATTGTTAGCTCTTTCACGGTCGTTCGATTTCAACCGGTTTTCAAGCTTTCTTCGTGGATTGGCATGGGAGAATCATTTGACTCCTACGGCTAAGGTAGCCTCTTTAGCGTGCCAATGCCACGACTGCAAGAAAGGTTCTGGATGTGGTATGTCGGGTTCAACTCGTGGGTAAGGCGCTTTGCTGATGATAGTCTTAGGTCAACACCTATTCACCTGTAGCATCCCAATATTCCAAAGGTCCGGTAGAGACGAGCCCTCCGAACAGTATAGTGGAATTAAGGAGGTTAGGGAGGACGGGAATCTCCTCATGATACCCGGCACTTACCGGTGAGTTGGCGAACGAGCCACAAGGCAATTGTATGCTTACGGCGATCAAAAGAGGTCGGCCGGAGGAGTTTATGCTATCTCCAGCTCATGCTCAGGTGTTTCTGTATCCATTTGGGAATTGGCAGCACAGATACTTCCGCGTTGAAGCCCTTGTCTGCGGGGATGGCGCTGCCTTGAGTCAATTACATTCCGTACCAGCAAACTACGTTCTTGAATTGCTGACCGCTGCTTGTGCGGGGTGGGAGGACTTGATTGAATGTTCCAGAAAGTTTCTCTCTCAGATGGTGAGAATCCAGGATCAATTGGTGATGCCCACGGAGCAACCTACTGAACTTTCACTCTCCAGAAACACGAGATACTCGAGGAATCGACGGTGAATGACAGGCAGATCATCCGGCGGCTAGCACGAAATGCCCAGCAATGGGAAAGACTGCGTAGTCTTCACAGGGATCATCTTCAAGGCTTATCGGGATTGGAAACCCTAAGCACTGAAGCGCGATGGTTCGCCGGAAGTGACGACGAAGGTGGGACCGCTATTTACTCAAACATTCTAGAAGTTGTCAAGAGTCTAGAGGATGTTGGCGAGGGGATTGAGTACTTGATACGAGAGACAAACTCGTTGATTCAAATCGTAAGTGGGGGATGGTCCTGGGCTTGGTGTGGATATTTGGTAACATCCGGCCAGACGTCGAATTTAATCACCATCGAAGAGGGGTATAGGTCGAGGGATCAAGGCGATAGTATTAGACGCATCACTTGGGTTACTGTATGGTTCTACCCTCCCGAGCGTAATCTGAGAGCCATGAAAACTGATCATGCATTATATCGTATTGTGAAAGTTTATCTTTCTCCCACTCCTCTTTGTCGCGGTTTGTCAATGCTCCTCCAAAATGCTCTTCTCTTCTGACACATTTTTCGCAGAGTCTGTTTGGCATGAACGTGGATATCCTAGAAAATAACCCCTCATGGCAATACTTCATTTACCTATCGATACCCATGATACTTGCGATATTACTCGCTACAGCAATCTTGAAGCACTCGAAGAGGTTTATAAACTGGACCCTGGAGACGTACGGGTTGTCCAAAAGGACCTCCGAGATCCCAAGCTCAGAATTGCTCTCCGTGAAAATTGACAGGGATGACAATTACCAAAGCCCTAATCTGATTTGGGCAGCAAAGACAGGGCAAGAAGCCCTAGTCCGTCTGCTACTGAATTCAAGCGTTGAAATTGACGCCAAGCAAGATGGACTCACCGCTCTGCATTGGGCAACACGATATGCGCATGGCCGTGTGGCAGATATGATAGCGGCACGGGCAGAGTGTGTCAATACGGTCGACGAGCTCGGATGCACTCCCCTTCACTGGGTTGCTCGCAATGGCCTAACAGACCTCACCACAGTTCTTCTCAAAAAAGGAGCCGATCATAACGCCTTGGATAACGAAGGAATGAATCCTTTAGAGTGGGCAGAACAGAATGAAAATTTGGATATCTACGCTATCATTGCGAAGCTGGACGAGGAGGACGCGCCGGCGGAAACGGAATTGCACTCGGCAATAGAAGCGGGATCGCTCCACGAGGTCCTGCGACTTTTAAACTTCGGGGTTTCGCTTACGGTAAAGGATGACAAAGGCAGAACACCCCTCCACCTTGCGACAGGACTCAAGAACCGTCCTATTGTTGAAGCTCTGCTTCGGGGAGATGCGGATATAGAAGTGGCAGATCCCGATGGGCATACAGCATTACATTTGGCAGTCATGAACGATGATATAAACCTAGTCAGCGTTTTAACATCCTCGATGGCAAATATCGAAGCGGAAGACACACTTGTGAGGCGTCCGATACACCTGGCGGCACAAAACGGCTCAGAATTAATTATCAACACCCTAATACACTGCGGCACAATACCTCACTCGGTCGACAGCGAAGGCAACCTGCCACTCCACCTTGCAGCCGGGCACGGCCACCACAAAGTTGTGAAGCAGTTGGTAGATATAATGTCCGGCAGATCACTGATGAGTGCAATAAACACCCGAAATGCCCTCCAACTAACACCACTCCACCTCGCCGCAAACCAGAACATCGAAACGGTGACCGAATTACTAAAAGCCGGAGCGGACATCAGCATTGCCTCCGGTCCCGAGAATGCCACTCCATCCATCCTCGCGGCTGAATCCGGAAAAGGCGACATCCTAGAGATCCTGCTACATTACATGCCAACCCTAACGGACGCCCTCCTCTCCGACCTCTTAAGAATCGGCCTCGAGCGTGGCCACGCAGAAGTGGTTAGCGTCTTGCATGACCACGGCGCGCACATTGAGCAGATAACCTCGGGCAGCGACGCTATCTGGCAAGCCTTCAAATCCGGTAACCTCGAGCTCTTGACGATCTTCCTAAAAAACGGCTTCGACGTGAACACCGCCGGCCCCCTCGGTATGACAGCACTGCACTTTGCGGCTGGGAGCGGCGACCCATCGATGGTGCTCCAACTCCTCGACCACGGAGCGGACATCTCCGCCGCGGACGAGTGGGGTTGGACGCCACTGCATACTGCCTCCTCCGCCGGCCACGATAGGGTCGTTACCCTACTGTTGAACCATGGCGCGGATAAGGGTGCTAGGGATGTGTATGAGTGGTTGCCCGTTCATCTTGCTGCGGCTGCCATGCACGATGCTGTCGTCAGGGTTTTGACCAACGGGGTAATGGATAGTCGTGACGTTAAGGATTACCCGAAGGAGGAGAGGGTCACTACTCCTCTGCCAGCGCCGGAGGGTGGCGAGTCGGAGGGGTTTGTGATCCGCGAGTTGATGGGTCCGTAGTCTATGGTGTTGGGTTCTAATCTTTTGCGGGATCTGAAGTCCCCCTCCTTGGGGGCGGATGGGCCGATAGGGGGCTATATATTTAGTGGGTGGCGTAAGTAACGGCAACGCGGTACATTATTTCGCTGTATGAATTAATTTAGCTGTAACTCAACTTCGAGTCCTTTGTCGGAGAAAATAATGAAAGCGAGTGATCTTTCATGATTACCTCTATCCGTGATTAGCTCCTCGATAAATATTCGGGCATATAAAGTCCCCGAGCGGCCTCCCTAGTATGACAGAGTACCACACACTTCACAAAGCCCCCCCCACTCACCGTCTCCGGCTGACTCACGCGGGACGAGCAAAACTAACTTTAAGGATATATCCGATATCCCAATTCTCATACTACCATACAATGTAATAGAATTTTCCAAACAAAGGCAGGTCCAAGTTCACTGCAACGTGTAGCAGGGCCCGAAAATAAATTAGCAAAGCATGGGCATAGCCTCGACCGTCTCTCCCCATGCACGATTTTGGGCTGTTCTGACTTGATCCGTGCTCCCTCTTCGACATAGGGTTGTTCGATTGGAAGTGTGCCAAGTAGTGTTCTGCGAGTGTTTGTTCTCGTATGTTATGGTACTCCCCCCCCCCTCCGTGTTGTTATTGGTGCCTGTTCTGTCCTACCCTGTACTCGTAATTGAATGACGTTTGTGAATATAACTGTTATCGAATACCGCTAAAGTGCTTAGATATTGGTGCCATGCAATAGCGGTCTGTGGTCGTAAAGGTCGTTCAATCAAGAGTAGCAATATACCGTAGACTGCGCGGGATTAGCAGCAACAGCAGGCTTGCTTTTTGCTTTGCCCGTTGTAAGGCTGTAAATGATTTCCATGGGATCCGGGAAATAATGAATGTAGGGTACCGTAGGATACTCGGGTAAGGCATCGCTTTCAACCTAGCCTCTGTCCCAAGGGACCCCGGAATGATGTATCGTACACTGATCCTATATTACCGTAGACTAGAGGGCTTCTAGAGATGCAGTAGAGCCCGAACGAGCAGTGCGCTAGACAGGGAGCTAAAACCTGCCCTGCCCGCTAGAGGATCTCGGCCCAAAAGTCCAAAACCCATCACCTCCCAACCGAACCCACCACGTCGAAACCGACCAAATCGATTAGAACTCGAGTGACACACCATGAATAGAACCGGCCAAACTCTCCTCCGCGCAAGCCTCCCTTACGACCATGAAAGCCCAGGTCACGTACGAGTACCGGCGGTACTTGAGCACTGGTAGATGGCACGAGGCGTTCCAAAAATCGTGGTGGAAGCGTAGTCAATGTGCGGTAGCACAAAAGGATAGGTTCTTGAGTCAGAGTACCGTACGAGCACAACTGATTCCTTCGGTTGCCTTGGCTGCTTCAGAGTGGTCACACAGGTTCCGTAAGGGTAAGGGTACGGGCACTCGTATCATATAGTACCTCACCTGTATTATGTTGCGTTGTCAGTGCGGCACAATCTGACGCGCGGTGGAGAATTTGACGAATCGGGGGGGAGGGAGGTTTTGGGCGTATTGTACCGGTTGGTAACTTTGTATGCCGGTTCTTGACAAAGCCTGGTATTGTAATATATCGGTGTCTGGCGAGGTTTATGCACGAACACGGTGTTTTAGGACTTCAGTATGGTAAGGAGAGGGTGGGTGTCCTCTGGGTAGAGTACCGTGCAAGGGTCAGGTGTTTAGTCATGGCACCGAGCTAGGGTTCAAGTTGATTTCGGAGAGAATTCTGGTGGTACTTGTACTCGTACAATGCAACTGAAACATCTTCGGAGGAAAATGATGTCTGGTGGTGCAGAACCTCTTGAAAAGGGCTTGCTTCAGTCACGGTTCTACAATTCTGGGGATGCAGGTATTTCGTTTTTAGCCATGGCATGGAGGAAGGGGATGTAGGGTAAAATAGTGTACCGACATAATACCTGTATCGATGTATAGGTGATGAAGTTGTTTTGAATGGAGTAAATCCTTTGAGTGGGATTTTTGGTTGATTGGGAATGATTAGACTGCTTGAAATATGATCAGATTTTAAGGGGTAACTTGCCACTATTCAACAGACGTTCATAACTGTTTAACTTGATAAACGTAGGAAACGACCAACACCCATTGTTATGGTGTTCCTTTTATTCATCATGCTGATCCAAAAAGGGATCGTGGGTCTCATGATGCTTCTTCGAGGGTGTGCTGCACATGCTGGAACGTTGCTTGTGCAACTGTACTTGTATCACAACTGATTGCCAAAACCTGATCCTGATTCCCGGCACTGTATTTTTAAATGGGATTTGATTGTCTTTTAGCCTGGTGGTAAAAGTGGATAAAAGTTGTGACTGGAATAGGAGGCTGCCAGTGAGTTGAATAATAATACTACTATTATGATACCGGTGTGTTGGTGGTAAGCAAGAGAGTGAGTACCAGGCCATGCCTTGCTTTTTTCTCCTTTTAGGGATCCCAGTTCTCCACCTCTACAGATATAACTTTACTTCTTATCATACTCCAATCAACTCCCATCAGACAATGATCTCTTCCAGCGAGAAATAGATCTTCAGCAGTTGAACACCGTTTAACCTTATTGATATCTACTCCAGAAGGTCAAGGAGGCTATCCTTGGAATTATAATACTTTTAGTCTCTTTTTATTTGAGAAATTCATTAGAAAGTAGCATACTTTAATAAAAACCGCTCCCTTTTTATTTTTTGATAATAATAAAGCTTTATCAAAGAGTTTGAAATAAACTCTGTATGTGATAATATGATTTATTTTGCAAACAGGATTAGTATTTGATGGGAGAATAAATATATATGTATGATAAAAGAAAAAAGGTATTATGATACACAGTAATAATATGATAATAGTATAGTAATTTAAACATAAAGGTTTTTGACTTAAATTATAGTAGATCATTATCATCCCTGCCCCACAAAAAATACTACACTATTTTCCTTCCAGCTCTCTTTTAGGGAGATGGTTTTTTCAAATGTTTTTTTAGTGGTATGATATCCTATTGTGATTAAACTTTTTAATGTATATTGTCAACTATAAAAACCCAACTCCCAATGAGGCTTCAGCAATATTTTCAATAAGAACAAAACAAAATGCTCTTGGACATGTGGGAAGTATTTTTGGAACTTCACACATCCCTTTATATTGAAAAAGATTTTCTGAGGACAGTAATTTACTACATAATATTGTAAATCAAAAATGATAGACCCTATTATCTTATCAGATTTTAAGGGTATTGAATTTTAGGAGTATGATAACTGTTGAATTACACAACCAAAAAGAAATATGATTTGTTTATTTCAGCCATACGAGTTTAAGTGAGAGAAAATAATTACTTGAATTTAGATTCCTGAATGTATCCAGAAGGCTACCCTAGTCAGGTTGCAAAGGAATTTTGGGTGATTACTTCGAGTTTTCTACACCACACCTCGGGATTTTCCTGTGATCATGAATAGATCCGGGGGTTGGCGGGAAGCTCTTGCCTCATTGTAGCCAACCGTTTACTATACCTGAATCCTTCCGAGCAGCAGAGATCGAACCTTTTATTGCCGGAGTTGTGGCGCCAATAGGGTACCGGTACAGTATATGACACTCACACCCCACTATCCCGGATCTTTTGTTACCCGGATACCTGGCTGTCCCGGATAAACTTCTATGGGTTCCAAATTTCTTTGTGACAAAAACCGACCCCGGGTCCCCGGTTCCCCGCTATACCGGACAGACTCCTTCGGACTTTGGCCTTCCGGAATAGCTGGGGACGATTGAAATTATGATACGGTATGTCATGCTCGATATTACTCTAACGGTATAAAATATACTGTGGCTTATCTATTGGTGTAAATCCCTTCTGTGGCAACGCCGCGCGTCCGCATCGCTTATCCAAAGGCAGAGTTTACGGCTGACGAAAGCTGTTTGCTGCTTGTCGCTGCCACAGTCCTGCCTTCTCGCTCTTCCTCTCCCTCTTCCCCAAACACCTCCCCTTTCCAACCACCTCCACCACCTCCACCGCCCTCTCCTTTCCGCCCCACACTTTATCCATCCATCACCCCTCATCCCGCCTTGCTCTTTCAACCATCTCTCTCACCTTATCACATACCCCTTCAAAAGTGAGAGATCAACACCATACCCTACCACCCTCATCAAATATTCTTTCTCATCTCTCCTAGGGCTCTTGTGAGCTTCAACCGCCCAGCACCAAGCATTCTTACATCATTCCCCCTCCTATCCACCGCCACTCCACCATCACCGCTACCATAGGCTAACATCATCCTACTCTGCTTGTCATCTTAATCAAACCTGTTCTCCACTCTCACTTTCCCGCATTGTTTGTTAGACTGCAACCCTTGCCTTTCCTTACTGGATATTCGAGGACTCGATACATATTTTCGGACCAAGCAGATTTGCTCATTATAGCCCCCGAAAAATATTATGCTTCCCCCCTTCGAAATTCGTGGCCTGTGTTGGCCGGCCGAGGATCCTGAGAGTGCTACACGGGAGGGTTACCTTCACGATGCATGGCCAGAGATCCGGCTTGAGACTCATGAAGAGTATAACAATCTTATTCACGAACATCCTGAGACCATTCTGAGTTATTTGGACGAGGATGACGGCGATGTTATTACCGTAAGCCGAACTCCTTTTGTTTTTGCCCGGGCTTTGGGCCCTCTGTCTGCTACTTGGGCTAAATTTTGGCCCGTGTCTTATTAGGTTGGTTCTGCGGAGGAACTTTACACTCGTGTCGAGGAAGTGTTTCCCACTCAAGGCTCGGCTATTTTTGACTTGCTCTTGCACCCGGCCCACCCAAATTATAAGGCTGCGCTCGATATTTGGCAAAAGAGATTTGTGGATGTTAGCCATACGAAGGCCAAAGCAAAGGGGAAGGCTGTCGCGGGGTTGAGCGAATTGGAACCGAGTACGGCGAAGAGTGGTTTACTTGTCGATATCAGTGACAATAACGATGACTCACATTTTAGCCGCGGCGAAACTAGTGTTGACGCCGATACTCTCCAATCACCGCTCTTGGCGGCATTTAGCAATGAACTCGAGAAGATCATGCAAGAGGCTGCCAGGCCAGGGGAGGGCTCTCTGGGCGCGCCTAGCCCACCGCCTAGCCCACCCGTTCCATCAATCCAACCTACGAATCGGGATGGAGAGGTGCTTGCGCAAAGTCTCCGTGACATAGTCCGGGATGTCGGGCGCGTTGCTCTCGAGCTTCGCAGAGATGTCCCATCGCAAGCTAGGCCAACGATTGGTGCCTTCAATAATGCGTTTTCCGCTGCGCTCCGGGCCTTCACTTCCCAGCTTCAAAGTGTGGCACTTGATGCTGCTAACGCAGCCAGGAATGCGGCTCAGGTCACCAGGGATATAGACACTTCGGAGATTGAGGCTCATGGTCGTAAGGTGAGGGAGTTGGCGGAGACTATTGGCCATATGGCAGTTCAGGGAGCTGGTGTCGCCAAAGAAGAGGTTGGAAAGGCGCTTGGCAGCGGTTCCGCTGAGGGTCTTAGAGATCTCATGGATGCTTATGCACAGACCTCCGCCCCGGCTGCGGAGCAGTCAACAACGGGCAGTTATAGGGCTACCGTGGAGACTGACGATGAGGAGGAGGGCGAAAAGAGCGAGCAGAAAGCGAAGGCCAAGTCTGTTTGGGAGATGCCTGACAACCGCGAGGGAACCGGAATCATTCCGGCCATGGGGGAGGTTACATCTTCTCCCGATGCCAACAGGACTAGGAGTCCTGCACCCCCGCTTTCCATGTCCCATGGCTCTGTTTCTCCAGATGAACGAGATAATCAGCCATCCTCCAGTACCCCTCTTATGCCTACGTTTGAGCCCCCTGCTGAAGAACCACCTTCCTACTTCCCCCATACTGGACAATCTGAGGACATTGACATGTTTCATCCTTTGGAACCTGCCCGTTTTGAATATCACCAATACCCGGCTCATCATCCTCGTCCTCATTCATCTCGGTTTTCCCATTTTCCCCCTGATTACTTTAGTCAGGGGCCGCGGATACCAGCACCACCTCCACCACCCCCACCGCCACCTCCCCGTATTCCTCACAGCCCAGCTTCTATATCCCCAGCTCCTCCCCCATTTCCACGCCATCAAATCCCCCCGTACCCGCACCGACACCACCCGCCGCACTGGGGATCGCCGAGTTATGGATGGGCTTCAGAAGAGGCAAGATCCCGTCGTCCTGGGGCGCCACCACCAGAATGGCCTTTGAGAAGAGAGGATTCTGATGTTATGATGAGAGATGTTGGGTCTCACGAGGAAGAGCACACCCCCAACCCAGAAGGCCCCAGAGATCGGCGTGTGGGGCGAGTGGATAGGAATAGGGATCCGGAATCCGCCCCTCGACCCATTCGCCGTTCCAACACTTTAAGGGACGGTGCTAGGAGAGGAGGGCAAACTAGGGATGGCTGGGCAATCCCCCAACCACCGAATCGCGTTCCTTCATTTGGGGGCCCGGGCAGACCAAATTCGATCGCATCTGTGCCTCCTGCTTCGGCTCACCCTAGGCTTCGACAATTTCCATCTCTAGCCAACTTTCGATCCCCCATACCACCACGCCTTCCCCGTGATCTGAACCATAGAGCGTCGGTTCCCAACTTTCGCTCCGAGGATCTGGACGCGCTGGTAAATCCGTTTTTGACACCTCCAAGACAAGCCTCTCCACCTGAGAATGTTCCTCCGGCTCCTGAACCGCCAGCTTCCGCAGCGTCTATTCCAGGCGAGTGGCCTCATGCCACCGTCGTGATTCCGCCACCGCCACCCCCGGCTCCAATGGGCGCCTTTAGAGAATCTCCCATCGCCTCCCCAGGCGCACCGGCGCCCGAGCGCGGTGCTGGTCCAATCGCCCCCGTGGAGGCAGCCGGAAGTCAACAAACCAGACCGGGAGCGCTTGGCGAGCGCCATTCCCCAACCACTAATCCTTTCCTTGAGCGCAGGCGGATGCGTGAGAATAGGCTTGCCCTAGATCCCAGAAACTGGGGGGGGCAGTCGCGCAATAGAAGGACCATCATCCCTCCTATCCCAGATCGGGAAGAGAACAAGATTGATAAGTGCGTTGCTACATTGATTGAGATGGGCTACAGCGATGACGGAGGCGAGAGCGCAGTTGAGAGATTGAAGGTTTACGCACAGATTGTGGAGGGGAATGTCCAGGATGCGGTAGAGATGTTGGAGGAGGAGAGGGAGGCATGGGGGAGGAGGCAGTAATTTTCATTCCTTTGTGCTCGTGGAAGATGGTGGAAGGTGGCAGGCAGATCAGATTGGTATATTTTGTTGCCGGATGGTTGGTTAGGAGTGGATCGCTCTTGCGAGTTATCTGGCTTATATTTTTTTTTTTCCTTCTCTCTTCTCCTCTCTTTGTATTGTCGCGTTATCTTCTCTCAGTTGATTGAATGAGTGTATTTTGCCTTCATTCCTGTTGCTTTCCTCTTAACTTCCTCTCCTCTCCTCTCAACATGACGGATCGGATCAGATGTTTTACGGTTGCTTTATCTGCCAGTTAAGTTGGTTGGTTATTTTGTTGAGAATTTAAGTTAGTCAATCAGTTGTCATGTTAGACCCACGGCGGGAGTCTCTCTTATCGCATCGTGCTTTTGAAGTCTTGTGGTCGGTGGTAATACATTGTGCAGCTGTAAATTGAAGATCGCTAGTTTGGCTTTTATCGTAGAGAAATGATCTCCCGGTGGGTTTTATGTATCTGCCGTATTCTGTGTAAACTAGGCTGTGCTGGGTGGAAATCGAAGGGCTGTCCTCTTGCACATGACGGGGCCGACCAGTATATATCTCATTATTGGAAGGTGGGTGAACAAAGCCAGCCCATTTCGGTTGTCCTCAGATGGTGCCGGACCTAGCAAAAGCTGTTGAAGTTGGAGCATGGACAAACGGTTCCCTGTGAGATTTTTTTGAAAACTCCAAGGGGGCGGGTTCGGTTTTTGTTAGTGTTTGTTTAAGTCCCTAGGCGTGGCCACAGCAGCACCCATCTCAAACACCTTCCGGCCTGTATCCCTTTGGGGAAACATTGCACTTATGGATATTGTCATCATACTTGCGGTGTTGAATCACAGATATCGTCCGGGGTTTATGTATTATGTATTACTTACTACTACTACCACCACCACTACTACTACCCTACCGTGCATGCCTCACCCTATGCAGTGCTAACGGGCTACTGATTCGGCAACTGCATGCCGCGCTTTTTGCCTTGGGGGCTTTCCGTGGAAGGAGAGGGGGGGATTCCTCGTCCGGTGTGATCTGGAGTTATGATATTCGAACTGGAGGATATGACAGTATTTTACACTGGAAGTAACGGGAGAGAGAGAGTATATGTAGTAGTATTGCACAGGTACGAGTAAAGTACCGGGGCGGTGAGTGCACGGTCCGAAAGTGCGCGTCTAGTGTAGATAGCTTACATGCGCTGCCCCGTACAGTACTGTTGTCGCCGTGACTAGGGAAGGGAATGGGGGGGGGGGGG
>QFET01008805.1:5547-27558 GCA_003316355.1 Tuber calosporum | reverse complement strand
ACCACCCCCCCCCCCCTCTCTCTCTCTCTTTTTTTTTTTTTTGGTGATGGGAGAATTCTGGGGAAACAAAAATAATAATCCAGATAGTCATTCCTTCATGACCCCTTACTCCTGGATCATGTGAGGTCTGACATCCACCCCTCACCTGCTCCCACCAACCCGGCGAGTATTACCAGATTATTGGCGGTGAGCACCCATCACAAGAAATCACTCTCGTCATATCCCTGACCCACCCACTAATTACACAATTCCCAACCGCCGGAATGCCATCCCTCCCTCCTATCATACCCCAACTTTACCAGACATAATAACCAAACCCTACGATACCCGTTAGGTATGATATCATAAAATAACAGCAATCACCTCTTCACATTCAAGCTTCTCTACATACAGTACTAGATCCCGAGCTGGTATTTCAGAGCAAAGGGGACATACTTGTACTGTATTCCAGCCTCTAGATTTGAGTACAGTGCGGTAT
Organism: Tuber calosporum; assembly: GCA_003316355.1. NCBI lineage: Eukaryota > Fungi > Ascomycota > Pezizomycetes > Pezizales > Tuberaceae > Tuber > Tuber calosporum. Next base: position 27,080 of record QFET01008805.1, on the reverse strand, counting down.
CCCGGAATGTGTCCTGGCTGCAGACTCGATGGTTAATCGATCCTTTATCGTCAAGCTCGCAGGGTATATTACTGTAAGTTACTTATTATCTAAGGGTGATTGTCACCCCTGTGTAAAAGGGATTTCCTCCATGCCTCATATTTCTGGTAACAAACTCTGTACTCATGGCAGTCACGGATGGCCAGTACTGTATCTCCTGAGTGAGAGCGCACCCTATCATACAACAAAAGAATTATTCCAAATACTTACTTAATTGTTTGCCCCGCTCTGCGGGTGATAGGGACTTGGGGATGGTGACATTATTTCAAACTAATCTCCTAACTATATCGTATCGAATTGAATTGTTTACGTTTTACCCCGTGGGGGAGATCCGGGATCGTCTTATCTTACAAGTTATCCAAGATCTCATATAACATCCTTTGAAATGCTAAAGGTAGGTAGGTAAGTGGAGTTTCTCACTGGATTCAAGAATTCAATTTCGAATATTTCTTCTCTTACACCTCACCTTGTGGATGGCTTTGGCGTGATGGTGCTGTGTTTGGAGCACGGTGGGGGAAGATATGTATCATACACAGTCAGTTTGAGTTGTGGTCATGGTCATGCTTCATAACAGCCTATCCTACCCATCCCTGCTCCCTCATGACTTACCCTTACCCCCCTTACTGTATCTTTTGGAGATGTGTTGGTGGGAGCTAGTGCCGGTAGAGTTCACCTAACTCCATCTCCGCGCTACGTTGGGCTACGATACCGCTTGTCTGGGGAGACGGTGGGGCGGGAGGTGAGGGTGGGAGAGGATACAGCGCTTGAATTTTTTCTGTACTAGACTCTGTGGCTCCCTTCGCCTTTTACTCTTCCACCTCGATCCCCTCTCCAGGCAAGTATTTGTTTATTTATTTTCCTTTTTTTTTTATGATACTCTCACAGGGGGTTGAGTTTGGGGTAATTTCCAAGGCCGGGTCTCATGGGTCACGGGCGGGTAGGTTAGGGGAAGCAGCTAGGGACTGTAATATCATAGAAGGCTCCAGGCAAGTCATCCGAGCGATCGCCCATGACCACAACTCATATCCACCACACCCCAAGGGAAAGCAAGGACGCCATCTCAGAATTCTCAATTGCAAAAACAGTAATAAACATACAATCTAGCGCCAAACGCAAAACTGAAAAAGAAAAACCGCTGAAACATAAAGACATTATTATGTTGAGATTTTTTTTTCCCTTTCTTTCTTTTTTCCCCAGTCTCCTCGAGACGGAGGATAACACGAACCGGTAACATGCAAACCAAACCCATGGTAAAACTAAGAAATTGCGAAAAGAAAAAGAAAATAAAGCAGAAGAGGTAAAGAAATGACCTGCTGAGCCTAACCCAAACACCACCGCCGAAACATGGAACATGGACCCCCGATGATTTAATCCAACTTACTGGCCCAAAGGAGAAAGAGCAAAGGAAAAAAGAAAAAAGAAAAAGAAAAAACTATATTATCTCCCCCCCCTCATGGACCGCTCCACCACCCCCGCTTATGCTTGCCTTAGGTTCGCTCAGACTCCTAGCCATTTCGGCGCTTCCAACCTCTTCACTCCCGCTCAGCCACCCATTCGGCGCGCTCTGACTCTTGGCCATCTCCACGCTTCCAACCTCTTCACCCCCGCTCAGTCGCTCATCCGGCGCGCTCCTTCTTCTCCCGCCATTACCACTACCCCACCCCAGCATCCTACCAGCACCCTCGCCATCCGGGGTCCCGGGCGCAACGATGACTCTCGGGATTGGATCAAACGGAATACCCACCCCGTCAATTCCCAACCCCGGACTTCCTAGCCCTCCACCTGCGATGTGACCCACAGGCTCGGATACGACTCTGGCCATCCGCACAGCAGAATGCCCTGGCGAGTCGGTCACCTGCGACATCCCAATCTTGGGTGATCGCGCGCTAGTGCCGCTACCGCTGGACCTGCCCCGCCGCATGCTGACCGAACTTGCCGCCCCCAAGGACGACCCCAGTGGCGGGGAGTATGGCGATACGGAGGGCGCGGGAGATGACAATCCGTGGTGCGTATTTGTGGAGGGGGAAGGGGAAGGGAAAGATCCAATGATTGGCTCGGACCAAGCCAGACTCGGAGAGCGATAGCGTGGTCCTACGATGCTGCGGGCGATGGGGCTGGAGGATAGGTCGGTATCTCGGGAGGGCGCATAGCCGGGTGAGAATGGGCGCAAGGCTGGCAGTAGCATGTCCAGGTATCCACCCTCGCCCGGGTAGTTTGCTGGGGTTTGCGGTTGGTTGTTGCCGCTGTTGTCGTACGGCAGGGAGTCACCAAAACTTGCAGGGAGAGAGTTTGGGTGCAGGTTATGGAAGGGGAGGCTTTGGCTCCGGCCGTGGCCAGCGTTAGGTATGCGGGGTGGGAATGGGGATGGGTGATGGAGGTGGTCCAGGTCAGAGGGTGGGGCCCTACCCCGCGAGTAGGGGCGTGGTGAACCGTGACCGGCCCCTACTGGAGGGAGGCTACCCGGGAATGTTTCCCTGTGCGGGGTTTCTTGCACAGTGTGGGGGCTCGGCCGTTGGGGTCTTAGATGCTTGGCTGCTGAAGCGGTGGGTCCAGGTTTCCAGGTTTTCTTGAGGAATGATTGGACGTATGATAATATTCCGACTTTTTTTGACGATGATGAGGAGCCACCTGTTGCTACTGCTGGTGCTTCTGTTGGTAACTGCAGCAAGCTTGCTAGCGCAGAGGCGGGCTGTGAGGTGGGACTGGATATCACTGCTTCCTGAGGGGCTTGTGAATCTGGTTGCTCGGCATGGGCTGGAACTTGTGTTTGTCCCGGAACCCACGTAGGCGGGAGCCCAGGTGACTTGTGCTTGGGTTTGATACGCGATTGGTCTATCCGTGGCACTGGAGTGTAAGGGCTCTCTCTCAGTCTTAGTGTTTCTTCCCAGGGTTCCTCGGAATCGGAATCGTGGGCGTGGTAGCTGAGAGGCGGTGTGTTCCATGTCCGAGTAGCAGAGGGATTTCTGGAACTGGCCCCCGAACGCACAGGTGTTCTCGGCGGCCGCTCGTTGTAGGGTTGGATATGACCCGGTTCGACATGGATGGTGCCGGCCTCCCACGTCGTCCTCCTGGAGCTCTCCGGAGATGATGTCTCCGGAGCACTATCACTCGTGCTAGCACTCCGGAACATACTACACCTAACCCCTTCCTGATCATCATTTATCGCGGTCTTTATATCTTTCAACACTCTCACCAAGTCTTCAGTGTCCACCTCCCGCTTCTTTGAATGCTGCAGCAACCTCACCCCATGAACCTCGTACCGCCGATAATCCGATATCAAGAATCTTGAGTTCGAGCGCTTGCAAGTTTCCATGTAATCGAAAGAACTGCAAAACATCTCGATCGCTAGTTGAAGCCACCTGATCAGTAGTTCTGGCTTCTTTCGCATCCGAGTAATACACACGTCTTGGACGACACTATGCAAGACCAGTGTATCCACCTGGACATTTTCATCCTGTTGGCCACACCGGTCAACAAGCGAGTATGCCAACAGATGCCCAATGGTGTTATTAAGATCCCGACGCTCACCATCCTTTGCTAATAGTTTGACGTTGGGCGGCAACTGTTTGATTCCTGTGACTAGCATGCGAACTGGAATCTCCCGGTGCATGAAAGCTAGTAGACGCAATAAACCCCTTGCCTCTTGATACCTATCGCCGGATCCTTCCAGACGGTCGAAAATCATATGGAAAGGTTCCAAGTCCTCCCGTTCCACAAATGGTCGCTTTTCGTACTTTCTCAAGTAGTACGATATCGAGACTCTCTTCCTCTTGATGTAACTCCCAGCAGAGTGTATGGTGAGTGGGATATGTCCCAAGTGATGTACCAGCTGCCTTGCCGCCAAAAGTTCTGCATCGGGTGGGTTCTTTATTTGTGCGTAATGCAATAACATCCTAACGGCTTCGTCGTCCGTAACCGGTTCCAATTCCAGCTTCTCCGGGGCGCCTAGCCGGGCAGATCCTGCGAATGACGAGTTCAGAGTGGTCAATACGATACTTCCCGCTTTACTCTTGGGTATATATTCCGCCAACAAGTCCACCTCTTCGTTCGTTTCTGCGTTTGCCCCGTCAAGGACTAACAGCCAGTCGTCATGTTTTTGGAACCACTCCATCACACACGACCGAGTAGCCCTTTTCGGATCGTCGTTCAAACTAACCCGGCTGCTATTTCCAACGAACCCGCCTAGAAGCCCTAGTTCTTCGGCGATCATACAAAACCCTAAATCTAGACATTCGGTAGAAAGGGTTCGCATCATAGGTTTGCAATCGATCCAGAAGGCACCCCCGCGATAGTCACTTTTCCTATGAAAAAAGTACTCCCTTGCCAAGTGGGTTTTTCCGGTACCGCTGAGTCCGGAGATAGCCACTACGCCCTGCGTCGACGACCGAAGGATCGCGTGCAACTCGAGCAGGGCTTCCCCACGCCCTTCGAAGTATCTGTTTTCTTGTAGTGATAACGGTTTGACGAATGGGGTGTCTTTAATTGCTAGCAAAGTAGGTTCAGGGGCATCTACGTACATTCATGAACCGTCAGTTAGGAAATAACTAATTGAGAAAAACATGGCCTCAATGTGCTAAAAATAAAAACAAAAAGATAATTTTGAATAATGACAAACTCAAAACCAGCGAGAAGCCCGCCCACGGCTAGAAGATCTACGGGAAGAGTCCTCGGGCTCATATATAGAATCCGGAAGAAGTGTATCACCTTGTGCCGTTATAGCCCTCCTACTGGTACCTGCATCTGGCGACGGACTTCTGGTCCTCGGCATGATGGGTGGAGGAGATAATCCAACATCAGCATGAATACCATGCTGAAATATACTAGAAACCAAATCCAGTTCCGCCTGGATATTGCGACGATCCTCCTGCCCCCACTTCGTCTCGATAACAGCGGGAGCCGCTGCGGCAAAAGCGGACAAACAACCCGCGAGCGGGTTCCAGCCTGGAGAACCTTCGTCCCGAAATTTGCACATTTCGCTGTGCGTCGCGTGAATGGATGCCTTGCCAGTGTCCGGCAAGTCTGGCACCGCTGATGCGTACTCGACAATCTACCCCGACCTATTAGCCCATGCACTCTCCAGATAATACAAATGCGAAAAGCACTACCAAATGCGGCCCCATCCCCGGAATGGCTGTTTTAAGTTCCTCCCAGAAAAAGAACAATCGGAAATCTTTGCTGATTCCTAAGAACAAATCGGTGATATTCTGCAGTGTCTCGCTGTTCCTCTCGAGAGCTCTAATTAGCGCACTGTTGCTATCGACCCAACTCTTGGACGAAACCATGCGCACGAGCATCTCGGCCATTTTCCCCCACCGCGCTAGATCGGCGCCCATATGCGGGGTCCCAAGGAAGAGGATCCCGTAGGTTGAAACTGCGATAGACCGAAACATGACGTTGTGGCCGGGGTTGCAGTTGGCAGAGTAGATCAACGCCTATAGAATTAGTCTCCCTCGAAGCATAAAGTATAGGAAGGGCGTAATACCCTTTTGACAATGATACCGCCTAAAGAATGGCAAATGAAAACAATGGGTCGGCGTTTCTCGTTTGTCCTCTGGAACACGGCTGGTCAGCGTCAACGGCCCTTCATACATACATACATACTACAAAGCGTAAACAAACCCTCCGATAAAAGTGTAGTTCCGCAACCAGCGTGGACGCATGATGAAGTATCGTATTGGTGCTGGCACTCTCAAACATCTTGGTTGGGTCGGCATCGTAGCCATAGGCCAAAATTCTAGCGTTGGGTACCTCCGCGGGTAGCAAATCTTTGAGCCAGAAGACATCCTCCTCGCCCGGCTCGGTCCCTTTCGAAGTCCATGTTCTGTATACGTCGCCTTTGAGGCCGTGAACAGCCACGATACTGTTTGTCGCGTTGGTTTGTTGGTTTAGCAAAGATAAATAGGAGAAGAGGGATGGAAGCGAAACAAGGAGGTTGACTCACTCAACCCTGGGATCATCTCCCTTCCATACTAGCTTAACTCCAATACTAGAGTTCTTTGTCGACGCCTAATCAATCAATCAACACTGCCAGAACTTTAAACCCGCATATGCAGGACCGGATGGATGGATGGATGGATGGATGGAAGAGCAACAAACCATTTGTCGAAGAACTTCAGAGGTTTCCAAGTAACTGAGGTGGGGTGGGCGAATGGATGTACTCGAGTAGGTGGGGGGAGGGGGGTAAGCAAGTGACTACTTTGCAGGATTATATATAGATTTTTGAAGTGAGAAAAGTCATGATCGAAATGTGGTCATAATATTTTTCTCTATCTTAGCCTCCGCCACTCTCACCTCCTCAGCTGCCTCCCCCAGAGGGGTCCCGGTAGTCGAGTACCGGTACGAGTACTCGTACAGCCGCGATGAGCAGGGATATCAAGATTCGCAGGAGTGCTAGTATGGTAAAGCATGATCCTGGGTTCCCCTTCATCCTCACACATGATGCCCTTTTGGTTCTACAGTCACTACGGCAGCCTGCCGCATTCGCCCACTTTCTGCGGCGAGCTCCCCAGACCAGGAACCTCGAGTAGCGGAGAGCGTTTACTGCTGTGTTGGGTGATGGGCTCTCCAGGAACATCTGTCGAAACGGGCCAGGGGAAAAAAGAAATCTCCCTTTGTGCGCGAGCTGCTCTGTTGTGGGCGATTTCTGCCTCCAGCCGGGAAAAGCGCACTTTCTTCTACAAGAAACCTCGCACAAACACCGCGGCCACCACAACACGAATCGCGGCAAGTTGAGCCCCTGGTGGAACCTCTCTGGGGTGCAGCGTCAATGCTACTGGCTACCGCCAAATAATTAGACGAGAAAAAAAATTACTCTAGTACAAGCGTCCGCTGCCTCTGGTCAATCTCCATACTTGGATGGACCCTATTCGCCCCACGAAATATAAACAGAGCCTCAACACCATCCATCGGTAGGCGAACTGATCAGCGTACTAGTAGCTTCCAGCTACTGTCCGACCTCAGCAACACAAGAAGCCCACTGTACCCCCGCCACCCTACCAGGCGCAACCAACTATGATACCACGATACCCACCCCACCCCCGGAATAATAGGTGCAACGATGCCTCACATCACACTCTGGAGCTCTTTGCCCTAGATTCATTTTCATGGTGGAGTGGCTACTACGAGTTGGACGTTTACTAAAGGTAGATTACTTTTTATCACCAAGTAAAGCTCGTGCAAAGATAACGTAGGATTCGCACTCGTATGATACCGTGCTCGAGCTCAAACTTTACTCACCATTCGTAATGCGCGTGATATCAAAACTTCCTTTTCCTTAGCTCCGCTATACCTTATATGTCTACTACTCGCGTTACAGGATTTTTATTCGTATCCTTTCAAGGCCCCTCCATATCAGGCATCCACCCGCCCTGCTGACTAAAGGATAGGTATCACACTGTTAGAAACGGGATTCCATTTACTCCGACGCGTAATGGTGACTTTTTTTACTTTCGAGCCTATCACTGTAATATCACGCTTGTTTTTTCTCTAACAGTCATCTGATTATTTGAAGCCAGGAAGGAGAAGAGTGACGAGTCTTTGAGGAAAGTTAACTGTGCCACTTGAGCGCAGTGAGCCAGGAACCACTCCACTTGGAGGTTTGCCCTGGAGCGGCCTCCTTCTTTCTGTGAGCTAGAGTTCAGGATTCGAATTTTGTGGGAAGAAGGAAAAGCAAAAAAAGGTCTCAGGAAGGCCCCGAAGAAGCACGGCGAGAGATCGGAGAGCCATTTCTTCCGAAGGGTATAGAAGGCGTTACCGTTTATGACACTTTCCCCTCAGCACCTTCGAAAGGGCGATGCTTGGAGGGGCATTGTAAATCAATGGATTGGAAGACTATTATGACACAGTAGGAGGTGGTTAGGTTGACAGGGGAAGTGCGAAGTATGAGAAGGAAGTACAACGCCACGAAACGAATACCAACACATCAACTTTCTCCGCCCTACTGTGATAGACGCGTATGGATTCCACTCCCTAAATATAGCCCTTGCCACTCCCGGCCATGTACAGTAGCACCCGAAAATCTGAGGCCCCCGGAGAAATGTCGCCTCACGTTCCTTCAAGGCATACCAACGTTTCATGATCTATCACTCGGCAGTCCACCCCAAAGACTTATCCACTCATAATCAATCACCCATCTAGCCTCCAGATTCTGGGCGACACTTTAAGCCTCCTGCTTTATAATCTCGGCGCACCTCTCTCCAATTGCATAAGCTGCCATCTGGGTGTGCCCTTGGTTGAGGGTGGGCATCACGCTCGTATCGGCGATTCTTAATCCCTTCACACCACGGACCTTCAGGCCCTCATCGAGCACTGCGAAAGGATCCGCTGCCTTTCCCATTTTGCAGGATCCCCCGGGGTGGTAGCCTAACGTCATCATCGTCAATCTAGCCTCCACTGACAACAACAATAACAGGGTGAGTGGGGTAGACTAACATGTGGTAGCATTCTTCTTCACGAATGGTTTCCAATCATCCCTGGTCTGTAGGGTATGGTGAGCAGAACTAGCGGGCCAACTCCCACTTATTACATCTCTCGTACCGCTCCCCTCCGTCACGATCTCGTTACCAAGCCTACACGCCTCCGCCAGAACCTCCAAATCCAATTCGTCAGAGAGATAGTTGTGCTCAACGATCGGGTTCGCCCTAGGATCTCTACTGCGCAACCTCACACTGCCCCTGCTTCGCGGACTGAACAGTTCTGGAATGATGGAAAAGCAAGAATTCCCATTTTGCGGGAAATCTACGAAATGTTTCGGGCCGCCGTAACACTCGGCCATGAGGAACTCGATGTTTGGCTGTTTCGATGTGAGCCCCATGGGATCCCGCCCAGGCAGGCGCGGGGCGGACTTCCATGGTGCAGAGTCAGAGAGACGTTTGTCGAGGCGAGCGTAAGCAAAGGCGCCGAATGGGGATGCAGCTAGTGGGCCCTTTTTGTGCTCTTCCCAGAGTTTGTAGGATGTCTGGAGCGCGCCCGGGGGGTATATTTGGTGGTCGACTGTCAGGCCTGGCTTGTTTAGCTCGTAGAATAGGAAGACGATCTGTTTCATGTTTAGTTGGAACTAGAAACCACGGGGCGTAGATAGCATTACGCACGACATGGTCCATGAGATTCTTTCCGACACCCTGTGAATCGACAACCACCTCTATCCCCAACTCTTCAAGTTCTGCCTTGGGGCCCACACCAGAGCGTAGGAGTATCGCGGGGGAGCAGTAAGCCCCTCCGGAAATAATTACCTCCCTTCTTGCGGTAAATGTGTGCTTTTTCCCATCGCCATCTATCACTTCCACTCCGGTGGCCTTAATCTCATCAGAGCCAACATTCTTGCCGAAAACCACCCTATCAACTAAGGTTTCTGTTTTCAGAGTCAGGTTCTCCCCTACGCCTCGTAGATAGTTGGTCGCACTGGCCCTCAGCCCTTGGTATGTTGTTCTTACGGCGTGTCCACAGCCATGGGGATTATCGCCTGTGCTGAACATATCCGGGTCGAGAAGGATGCCCTTGGAAACGAACGAGTCTATCATCATGTTTGATATCGGTGCCACGGGATATGGTTCTGTGTCTAGAGGGCCTGAAGTCCCATGGACCTCTGGGTTGTGCTTCATCCAGTCGCTGGGGTGGTAATTCTCTGCCTGTAAAGCCATTCAGTCACTCCCTTCGACGGAATTCACTACGTTACTCTTCAGCTCTCATACTATACCTTTTTGATACACCTCCAAACGTCGTCCCCGCTCCACCCAGGCAATCCCCAATCATCATAATCTTGCTTCGTCCCCCGGATGGACAAAGTCCCATTGCACCCACTCGACCCGCCCAGGAATCTACCTCTACTAGCCTTTACCTGACGGCCATCAAGACCAGGGTTAGGTTCCGTGAGGATATTCCAGTCGGCGTCGGTATCGAAGTTTTGGGACCACCTGGTTTTCTGGTAAGTTCACTCTGTTGTGAAAGAAAGAAACTCAATATAATTTACGTACTTTCCGACTATCTGGGTATTCACCAGGAGGGAATTATGTTGACCCGCTTCGATGAGGAGCACGGATACATCGCGAGACTCCGCCAGTCTTGCGGCAACTACGCAGCCAGTGGTACCACCACTGTTGCCAAGAATTATCAATTCCCGTCTTTCCTTTCCCCCTTCTCTTTTCACAAAGGTGGGAAAGCGCAACTGACCCGCAGACTATATAGTCATATTCAATAGTACTAGGGGTACCAGTTCCTTCCCTGCAGTACCGTACTCGTTAGCATCACGTTTGCAGTATTCGTTTAAAATGGGGATGGGGGGTACAAGCATATCGATTTTTGGTAGAATACAGCTTTCGAGCACAGGAAGCTACACAGCTTATCTTCTCCCGGTAGGGAAAGGGCTTTGGATAGCACTAACGCAAGCGAGGGATCGACGCACAGAGGGAACAATTCCCCCAACCGTGGAGGGTGATCCAGCAATTAAATACCTTGAGGCAGCTTGCTTCACCATTCGTTCGAATACCGTTTTTGGTTATTAATATATCCCTTTACTACAGTATGGTGGCTAGATATGCAGCAGCTGGGCTGTCCCAGGTGCCCACCCGCTTACTGCAGTTCATCCCCAGCGGCGTAGCGCTCCTGCGGTTACTGGTCTGTGTGTGCTAGTATTAGTACCGCACAGAATGCCGGGGTAGTTTTAAGAAGGGCGAAGCGTTGCTTCCTGGAAAATGGTTGCCAGAATGTAAGTTAATGTACCTGACGAGGTATGGATCAGTGTGGTATCACCGCAGGAGAGAGTTATGTGGAGTCACAGTAGAGCTTACTGGGTTAAAAGCCAGGAGGATCCGGAGTTGAGTAAGACTGCATTGAAGAAAATTACCTCAACTCAAGGATCCATTCTCGCCCCTTCAATCGGTTCGTAAGAAGTCTTCGCATATTAGCTGGCTGGTGCACGGATATTATAAAGGTGTTTAAGCACCATCCCGTGCTTAAGACAGCTGTATCAGAAATGCTAGAGCCTCTCCCTAATAGGCGCGCTTTCGAATTTTCAAGATCACCTGTAGCGCAACATACCGGTATGCTCTCCAACTCCCGCACGCATACTAGCACACCATATACGGTAACATAAACTTGACATAGGGGGACAATGGATAGAGGTGGCCACGAAAAATGCACCAAAAACATAGTGGCAAACATCAAATTTTGTAAGGCTGTTCTCTATATCCCTCCATCTCTTATCCATTTCCCCCTCTAAGGTGCTCGAGGACTCGCACTGCCGGTATGACCACCCCCGACAAACCCCTCCATCAAGTCAAGCCATGACCCCCACCGCACACAGCATCATACCGGTAATTAATCCTTACCACCACACCCACCTCACAAACCGCGCCCGACCCCATTAATTGCCCCATGCCAGGGATCGGCGCAAGGGTGATAACTCGGGCAACGGTCACACTAGCATTGATACAGAACCAGCACAGTACGGTAGGTACGATACCGGCACTGTGCTCGAGTATTCCATGCGTGCCCTGGAAGCAAAAGCGATTCGTGCCCATGCCGTGCGTTTTTCCCCAAAAGGGAGGAGAGGGGGGCTGCGGGAGGTGTTGGAAATGCCGCTCGGCATGCTCTGGTTATTTGTTTTTACTTTTTGTTTCATGAAAGCTCGAATTTTCGGAAAGGTGTTTTACCTTGATGGTTGAATTGAAGTATGGACAATCAAAGGAAAGCATCAAGGCTACGGGAATGAAGGCAGAACAAGGATATGACATTGTGGTCAAAGACAGAGGAAAGCGGGAGCCCCAGTGAAGCATTTCTTTTTGTTCGGGGATCATGCAGAATGTTTCTTTCTTTCTTTCTTTCTTTAGTCACCAAAGGGGGAGGATTGAAAATGTGATGGGGAAACATGCATGGAAGAAAAGCGGACATGAGTGGTGATCGATGGATGGATCAAAACGACGCTACGTTTTTCATACTATACATACTCCCGCCCCTACCGTTAGTTTAGCAAGCAAGTTGAATATCCATCTCAGCTGCTATTTCGGTGCTGTATTTTTTGACTATTGCGAATAGGAGGCACAGTAATATTCACTTCCCCACCCATCTTACTACAGGAGGGTACGATAAGAGGCATTTCTTTTTTTGCCCCCAACCAGGGAAATTGACTGATCATCGGTGTGTTTGGTTTCGCTACCCAATCGTCGTGACGAGTGTTTCGGGAGGTGGGTACAGTACAGTAAGACGGTATTACATGTACATGTACAATCACTTTCTCGGGTGCGGGGAAGTTATAAGGATTTTATCTACCCCGCTTAGGTTGCCAAAAGAGGTTATCCGTTATGCCTGATAATGGTTGTTATGTGGCTTCCACTACGGTATGTTTGTTGTATGATATGATTTGAGTTTTCATGTAATCGCCTGGAAGTTATATAATAGAGAAATCACAGTAGCCTTGAAACGATTGAGAGGAAAAGCCAAAAACACTTGGGTCGCCCTCTACAATATCGCCAGCAGGCGAGCCACGATGCCGCCTGGCCCCTGCGTCTCCACAGTTTGAGCTCAACTTACGATAACCCATCCCATCTGTGCTTGGCACGAGTGATTCATGATGATGGCGTCCACCGAGAAGAAAAGAAGAGCGCGATGTATCATAGGAAGAAACACTCACTAAGCTAGCTCAGCCGAGCTAAATTGGCTCACCCCCTCACTCCCGGAGACTCGATTGCGTCTTACCCTTTTGCCAGTATTCTCACTCACGCAACTTCAGTGTCACGTTGATATAGGGATTATTGATCTCATACAAAACAGGAAATAACTGCAGTAGTGTTGAGATTTGACATAAAAGGGGGAAAAGATTGGTTGTAAGATAAGCGCAACAAACGCAGTGAGAAAAAAAAGGAGAATATAAAGAATCCTATTCTAGGAAATGAAATAAATAAATAAATGAATAAAAGCAATGGATTTTGTAGAGGGGAACGGTAAAGTTGGGAATTTTACAGGAAGAGCAAACAAAATATACACTCAGGATCTTGCCTTGCAGACTAATTAACGAATTTCACCCAGCAACGCCCCCCCCAGTAATGGGTCAGTTTTACTGGCCTGCAAGCTTTCTTATAACCATAAGGTTATAGGACAAAAATAGTGAAACTTGCTTAAAATTCAAATTCTAACCTGCTCTAAGATTGCTAAATTACTCTTTTTAAATTTGTTGGAAGAAATTAGGATTTTCTAAAAACTCCTTCCTGAACTTGGTAACTTACCCCCAATTGATTCATGAGAGAACCATCAAACACCAGTCAAAGGGGTTAGCGACAGAACCTTTAAGCGTGGGGATTGATGGATTAGTACAATCAGGAGGAGGTGAATAAGGAGGTTGATGAGGATGAGTATAGAAAACTATTTTAACATCCCTGCACCACGTTCTATCATTGCAGATTCTACGGTACTATGTACTTGTACACAATACCCGAGTAGATGTCTGCAAGCACAGTTACAATTTTAATACTGTACCCAAGTCAAAACCAAGGGTCAAGATATTGCTTCAACCAAATTTCCCCATAGAACAGCGAGCCCAATCCGACTGATCAGAACTAGTATCATAAAAGAGAAACCCTACTTTTGTCCCAACCAGTCAACTGTGTCATTGTCGATATTTCTCTTTTTTCCCTACCCACATCTTGCTTGCTGGCTATGGTGAGTTTGCCCAGTCCGACCAAGATCCTAGTCAATAATTGTGTTGGCAAATGTCACCAAGTGTCCGCTCGAGAGGCTTTACAGTGGTTAATTCTCGGGTATCTTGAAGCCACCCCCTGTTTAAACTATACTTTTACAAAATCATGCCCTCATGAAGACGTAAAAGTTTGGTCGAAGTTGGAATCATCTAGAGCCCTCAATTTTGGGTCTTGTTTCACCATTTTTACACCTGGGTCAAGTGGGATCAAGCAGATGTGTCGCCAAGCCCTGTCATCATGGATTTTAGCAGCACCTTTGCTACTGCTCTGCGCAAACCCTAACTCTGGTGTAAGCTACCGTATATTATCGTAATTCAGGTGACCATTCCTTTGAGATACAACCCGCTTACCCTCGGTCCATGTACTTCTATTCGCTATCATGGCCTCATGCATTGTTTATGCAAACACATAAATACCTCCGCAGGTCACACCCATCCCAGACCGGTACTCCCACAAAAATCTACCACTGTCCATCCCCTTTTTTTCGCAATCCTTAACCGACCAAGTGCCTGGCAGATCAACAAACCTTTAGCAATGAGGCTCCACTATTTCCCCCCCCTCCGCCACCACCTCCTCCTCCTCCGAAGGACCTACACCACAGTCCAATCCCCACCCCTCATCACAGTACGCACCATTCCAGCACCACACACAGGCCACATAACCCTCCTAACCCTCTCCCGCCCCACTGCCAAAAACGCAATCTCAAGTGCGCTACTGCAAGAACTCCGCAAGCACATCACCCCCCTCCTCGACCCAACCTCACTCTCCACCCGTGCATTGATCCTCGCTAGTAATGTCCCTGGCGTCTTCTGTGCAGGCGCAGACCTGAAGGAGCGTGCAACATTCAGTCAACAACAAACAAACGCGTTCCTCGCGGACCTACGAGCCACGCTACATGATATCACCGCTCTGCCGATACCCACCATTTCCGCTATCAGTGGGGTGGCTCTAGGCGGGGGGCTTGAGTTGGCTCTAGCAACGGACCTCCGTGTCATGGGCCCCTGCGCAAAGGTTGGCCTGCCAGAGACCAGATTGGGCATCATTCCTGGTGCTGGTGGAACCTACCGTCTCTCCCGGCTAACCGGGATCACGATTGCTAAAGACTTGATATTTACCGGGAGGAGGATTGGAGCTATGGAAGCATTGGAATTGGGATTGGCGAGTCGGATTCTGAATCCAGAGGAGAAAGATGAGGAAGGTGAGGAGGCGATGGAGGAGGTCACTAATGCCGCTGTGGAGCTTGCGGTGGAGATTTGTCAGGGCGGGCCGGTTGCAGTGAGGATGGCGAAACAAGCTATCAACGGGAATTGCGAGGAGGCGGAGAATCAAGCTTACGATAAGGTGATTTCTACCCAGGATAGGACCGAGGCATTAAGGGCTTTTCTGGAGAAGAGGGGTCCAGTGTTTGAGGGGAAGTAAAAACCTTTTTTTTGTTATTTGTAACTAACTACTAGAGGATTACCGCGGTAATGATATATACTGTACAGCTAGAGCTAGATCGAAATGTGAATTGTGGGTGCACTGAGTGAGTGACAATGTGTGATGGCCTAAGAACTTGAACGAAAGATATCATACTGTATCTCCTGTAGTATGCGATATCTAGCACTTGAGCAGTCAGTCACAGCACGGATTACGACTACGAAAGTGAACAGACGGCTCAGGGGACGCAGGCGGTGGTCATCGATCAAGTATTCAAAACCACTCCTCTCCCATACAAACCACGTCCAAAGAATAAGCCCAGACGGCACGACCAACAATCACAAAGGCCCACAACACCTATAGTAAATGAAATACCAAAGTTTGATATTATACTCGACACATCCCTCCCCTAAAACCAACATCACGAAAAGGAAAAACAATCAACCATGAACCCCTTCCCTAGCATCCTCCCTAGCCCTCTCCTCTATCTCATCAGCCTTAGCCATAATCTCACTCCTAACATCCACCCCCTTCACGCCTTTCGCCCCTGCACCAGCAGCAGCAGCAGCAGTAGTAGTACCCATAACCTTCCCGGCAACCCGACCACCTACACCCCTCGTCAGAGTGCCGCGGCCAGAAACCGTCGACTTGGCAGTCTGTGCGATAGCCTCACCAGTCTGAATCCCCTTGAGCGCAGCCGTTCCCGCGACGCGGTCGATAGCCTTGACAGCCTCTTTCGCAGAGTCGGTTATAGATTTCGATTGTGTCGACGTGGTTGTCAAGGGACGGAGGATCAGGGATACGTTTGGTTTCTGAAGGTGGAAACGGAGGATGGTTGGTCGACGGATTGCGATTGTGGTCATCTTTCTTTCTCGTTATGATGTTGTGTGGATGTGTACTCGTATATATATATATATATCTACCCCGTGTTCGTAAAGGAGTCGGGGGGAGGAGGAGGAGGAGGAGGAGGTCCTTGACTTGGAGATGTTTTTGAAGGTGTCTTGGGGTTCTATCGTGATGGGGTCTATCTGGGTATTTCTTCATTCATATATGTAACCTACGCTGCTGTAGACTGGTTGGTGGATTTTCATCGGCGGTTGTTGGTCGTCCTGTTACGTCATTGGGATAACGTACTGGTGATGTCAGGTATATTCACAGTGCTGGTATCATGACTTCCCAAGTCCTGAGCACAAGGAGGAACAAGCGCTTGCGGAATGATTTTCCTTCTTAGTGCTGTACCCGAGGTATTGGAGAAGGTATGGTTTTTCCGACCACAGTTGGCAGATGCTATCATAATACGCGGATCAGGAAATATCACTCATTCTTGGCAACCAGAAAATTGAAGCCGAGGGAACGGTGGTCGGACGCATGAGCGGGGGCGCACAGCGAGCCAAGATGATAGGCCTGAATGGGTGCGGATAAGGTCCGCTGAGGAAGCGGGGTGGGAAAGCGCTCCTTGAGCATTTGTTTCCATTTGCACTAGTGACGCTTGGTGGACTAGGATAGGAGCAGCTTTGTTAGGGGTCCGTCACGTTCATAAGTTTGGACAAGATGGCGGTGTAGTGACGGCTATTGAGCACCCTGTTCTATCCTTTATACGAGCGTTCGGGCAATAATCCCTTCGCACAAAACAATACCACACAAATTCTCCAACCCCCAAGTACCTAGAAATCTAACATTTACCGTATCGTACAAAACTTCGTCTAACCTATAGCACAACACATTGATTCCTCCCTTCACCCGGCACAATATCTACCTTAGCCCACCCAAAAGACAATACTCGGCCACCTCCTCCTCACTCGGCCACTCCTGCGCCAAAATCTCAACATCCCTCAATACCTCCTGCCTGACACTCTCCTCATCTCCTTCTCCCAGCTGCTGCTGCTCTCCCTGTTTCCCAGCCGGCACTTCCAAAAACACTCTCGCCGCAATAATTACCCTCCTAGCCATCGGCTTGTCCCCGTCATCTAGCCAGTCTGCGGCGCTAATGGTCCACTCGATAATCCTTCCGATATCACGATACCTTCTAGAGAAACCGAGTAGCCGGATGTATGCGTGTACAGCAGCAGGTGAGGGTGTCAGTAATGGGGGCAGTTCCTCGTCTGCAATTAGCAGCTTCGGTTTGCGTAGGCCAATGTTCTTTTCGAAGATGTGAATTACCTGGTCTACTGGGTCTGTGCTGTCCCAGAGTACGTGTGTCCCCAGACGGATATTCTTCTCCGCGGCGACGCACAGCGCGCGCAGCGTTTCCGAGTCTTCGCTGATGAGGCGGGTCATCTTCTTGTATACCTCCCAAATTATGCGGATTCGGTTTGGCTTGTCGTTGGCTTTCTTGGAGTCGAGCGTTCTGGCGAGTCGAGCGAGAGTGGTGTTGTATGCTGGGATGTAGGTTGGTTTCTGGGCTAGGAGGAGGCGTATTGCCAGCTCAATTTTGTCATTCTTGCGGTGGAGGAGGAGGGATATATATGCTGTTAGGATGCGTGGGTCTGTGGGTTTCGGGGAGGGCGAGGACGGGGGAAGGGGGTAATTCCATGTCTTTAGTATCTGGTGAGCGTGATCGAGGTCGCTGCTATGGGACACCAACAGCGCAAGGAGGCGGCGGGTTGGAGGGACGTTGTCCCTTTTCATCATCATGAATAGTTCGTTTGTGTCTGGTGGGGGAATCGGGACGTATACGCCCTCGCCGATGTTCCTCGGGGGCGGAAGGACTTCTTTTGCCTCGCCTGCGACGACGCGGTAGTTGTTCTCCCTCCGCAGACGGCTTATAATGTCGAGACGGGGCTTTTCGCGGTGAGACTTTTTCCGCTCAATGTAGTCTGCGTGCATTTGCTGGCGGGTGAGTTTCTCGGCATAGAGAGCCTTTGCAATGAGCTCTTCCCAGGCATCACGGCGAGGGATCACACCGCTCTGTCGGCAGTCGAGGAATATGGCCCATGCTTCGTCTATAGTACGGGTAGCACGGATACGGGCGGCCCAGATAGAGGTTGGGGAGGATGAGATGAGGTATCGTAGTTTAAGGTGAAATGTCCTGGTCTGAACGGTGGGTGTATTGTCTGTATCCTTGCCTGCGAGAACCAAGGCCGAGTATTCCCAATCATAGAGGGGATAGCCTGCCTCTGTCATACGCTGAATCGCCTCAGCAGCGCGTGAGATTCTAGGTTGAATCCAACTCTCCCGACCATCTCTTTCAAACGGCCAGGGTGGCCAGGTCGTGACCATATCCCGAACGGTCTGCTTCTCGGGAAACGTTTTAGCATGCGCCAGTTGGACAGTTACTATCGCTCGATAGCCTTCTCGTATAAGAGGGATACCCATGGCAGCCATCTTGTGCAGAATCAGAAACTGGCTGCGTTGAAGGATCGGAAGATGAGCGAATGGTCTGTTGGGTGTTGGTAAGGAGAAGCAAGTCAATAGGCGGTTATAGAGTTTGGTTGCTCGAGATGGAGACCGCGGCATTGGGGTGTCTTCTCGGTGAAGATGGGTGACAAGAAGTTTGGCGACTATCGAGATAGCGGGAGGCCAGGTGGAGCGCACTATCCGGAGCAAGCGGAGGAGGAGGAGGACCGTTGTCTTTTCTTCGGAAATTGAGAGGTGGTTGGATGGGAATAGTGTGCTCTCAACGATGGGAAAGAGAGCTTGGATGTTGTCCCGAATCAAGTACTTCCGTCGAAGTGTGAATAATATAAGAAACGAGGGAATCCGATATGTATGCCTTGCTCCTATTGTATTCCGGGGTGGTGGCAGCTGTGTATCCTTTGTGTCGTCCGAGCCGAGATCTTCATTACTATGAGATGGCCGAACTCCCCTCGCCTCTCCTGGGAGTTCAGCGCCCAGAACTTCCTGCTCCTCCAAGGATTTATCCACCATCTCGGTCCTAATTCTTGTGCCCAAATCCAACCTGTGTCCCGCCAGACCGCCATCTTCAGCAGTGAGAACCCATACCCACACTAATACATCCTCAGGTGTATAGCCCCTCTGCTCCAGATAGCCTCTAGCGCCGGGGGTGAAAACGTCTCGAAGAACCATCTCGTCATGGTACTCACTGAGATTATCCGCACTTTCCAGCACTGGAAACCTAAACGACGAGTGAGGATAGAGTCTGTATATATGATAAATCAAGTTCATGGTGATACTCTTCAACGAATAGCGTTCCCTCTGAATCCCATCTTGATCAATATACCTCGCTTTCACCCCCCCAAAGTATAGCCTCTTCAAGGTTCGTCCAGACTTAACCGGCGGATCTCTATCCTTTTTATATCTGCGTCTAAATTTCAAAGGATCCACGTGTGAGAGGTCAACCTTGCCCGATGCCTTTCTAGGGATGTCTCTCGCACGACCGATGCTTCTCAACAGCGAGAGCAACGAATCGCTCCCTTTCCCAACCGGTCTATTGGAGCTATCAACTTCATCCTTTTTTCTCCTCTTCTTCCCAGCTGCAAGCTCCCTTCCAGGATCCCCTCCCAAATTTTTGTCCTGAATCGTGCTCCAACACTTGGCACCGTCCCCCGCTTCAAATTGTCCATGACGGATTCCCCACACTGAACCGGCCCCTCCTCTCCCACATTCCCCCGCCAATCCCGAACCAGAATTCCTTCTCAATCCCTCCCCCACCCGTAATTTACCTCCAACCAAACATACACCACCAACAAGCCAACCAAGACGGGAGAGCAGCGTATAACTCAATGAGCGGCGGAGAAGCACCCTACGCAGCGACAAGCTGAATATGGAAAGTGTCATTCATCGAGCTTTCTCAGCGGGTGTTGGACGCCAGGGGACGGGGACTTGCGAGGCGGTGGGGGGATCTGTGGGATTTCGTAAATAAGGAAAAAATGAAGGACCGACGGAGATCTGCTTAGTCATCTCAAGACGGGCTTTTGAGGGATTGCTCCTCGAGCAGAAGAAGTGTTCACTAGCGGTTGTGGAGTTGGGTTTATGGGTGAAGTGAAGAGGGCACAGGCACTGTACCCGTATAACAGCAAGGATAGTGAAATACTTGGGTAGTTTTGAGTATGATAGAGAATTATCATTGAGATGGAGAGCTCCCACTATAGCTGTTGATTTTTATTTTTATTTTATTTTATTTTTCCCGGGCGAGGGCAGAGAATGAGAATGAGAATGAGAACGAGTAGAGTAGAGTATGATATGATATGATAGGGTACAGTAGGGTATCTTTGTTGCAAAAGGCGGTTTGGCATTCTGCCTGTTGGGAGGAAGAGGAGATGATGTTCTGGTGTGCGACAGGCGAAGACGACATCTCCACTCTCTCTCCACTGTCCACTCTCCACTCTCGCCTTTGACAGCTCCATCACCATCACAATCACCATCACCGGAATAATACCCATCCACCTGCACCCTAAACAAGATCCTCTTCATATCAAGGGAATGTGTGAAATCACAACGACGCTTTGAATACGGCACCGTATAGGTTTATCATTTCTTCAGCAGATGAACTATGGTTTTGCACGTAGATTACCGTGGCATACTTGTATGAAATCCGGGCTTACGAAGGGAAAACACCTCTACTTGTAACCCGCTTACACGCTCACACATAAGGCACGATTATGGACGAGGAGGGTTTCAGGTGGTGGTAGGATTCACCAAAAAAATAAATACACAAATGCTCGAGTACTGTACATGATGGAGAAAAAGAGCCAAAACCATCATATCATAACCACCACCACCACCATCCATCCAAGTTACCGTACTATGCTCTACACTACAGGACAGGAGAATAGACAAAAGATGATGAGGGAATTTCTTCCTTACATGCCTTTGAAATGAAAGAAACAAGAGATACCCTCTCCCCCGATACAATGCCCATTCATCTTCGTCTGGTTGCAGCCTCGCTCCCCCATACTTGTATTATTCTCTGGCTTGCAGTACTGTAGGGTATGAGAACAGCTAATCGCGTCCCCATTCCAAACCGAATTTTTGCATCTTCACTCATCATCTCCTCACCTCAAATTTTCTCATCTTTCTCCTAATTCGCCTCCCATTTTTATCTTCCTCCTCTCACAATCTTCCCTTTAACCGCTGCATATATTCCAATATCTATTTCTGCCTCCTCCCCAGAGTGATAAGGGTTTGTGGTTGATTGAAACCTTTCTGGGGCTATTCGTGCTCTATCTTCTCCTGTTGTCGTTCCCTCGTTCCCTCGTTCCCTCCCCTTGTCCACCTACCGTACCTCACATTCCTTCTTCCTTCCCCTTCCCTCTCCCACCCGGTTCTCCCCTTTGCAATCTTCGCTTGCACAACCCACACCAGTTCTTCCTTTAGGATTGCGCTTTGTGCAGCCGTAACAGTCTCTCTCACCTCTTCCCCTTAAGGCTTTTTTTTTATACCTCTTTTCGAACAGAAGAGAAAGGAAAAAAAAAAAAAAAAAAAAAA
>QFET01008799.1:0-36871 GCA_003316355.1 Tuber calosporum | reverse complement strand
TTCAGTTATCACTACCAACGATTGACACTATGTCGCAAAAACGACCCGCACAAGCCCCTTGTAGCGAAAACAAGAAAAACAAAAGGAAGGCCCAAGTACCTCAATTCTACAACTGCCCAGAAGGCAGGGTAACACTAGAGGCAAATGGCCAGAGAATACCCGCACACGCTTTATTAAACTCTGGATCTACTATATTCCTCATAAATCAGAAACTAGTAAACCAGTTTCGGATTCCTTACAATACACACGCTGAGACCAAAAATATCCTCACATTTGAAGGAACCCCTGCCCTAGGGGGGGGGAAACATTACACTCATCCTCTCTTATTAGAGATAGGAACGAACGCACATCGATTGCACATTACATGCGAAATTGCACCAGCCGGGAAATATGACTTGATTATCCCCTTTGGCTGGTGGCATCAGGAACACCCCATCACACACATTGAAGATCCAAAGAAATGGCGCTTCAATAATGAACAATGTCAGACCCATGTCCAAGAACAAGACATGGAAGGATTATTTGAATGGGACGAAACTGTGGCTCATGACCCTGAAGCCAGGTACGTGGGAAGAATAGAAATGGTACAAACAATGCCGGAGATAGTACAACCGTCCTATCCTCTGTCAATCCCACACGAATACCATGAGTTCAAAAAGGTATTCACCACGGAAATGGCAGAGAAACTTGCTAGTCGCAGAACCTTCGACCATGCCATTGACCTGGTACCTGGAGCAGTTCCACCCTGGGGACCTATATACCCAATGTCAGCTCATCAGTTGGATCTACTCAGCAAATACCTGCAAAAAATGCAGGATCAAGGAAAGATTACCGAGAGTAAATCTCCAGCCGGGGCTCCAATCCTATTCGTCCCAAAACCAGATGGATCAATGCGATTGTAAGTGGATTACCGTCAACTAAATAAGTTGACCATCGCAAATAAATACCCTCTCCCTCTAATGAGCGAACTCCGCGATAGAGTAGCAGGAGCGAAGATATTCACTAAACTCGATTTGAAAGATGGATACCACCTCCTAAGGATAAAGGAAGGAGATGAATGGAAAACAGCGTTCCGAACCCGGTACGGTCACTTCGAATACAAAGTTATGCCATTCGGGTTGGTAAACGCACTGGCATCTTTCCAAGCCATGATGAATAAAATTCTACGCGAATTCTTAGATCATGGAGTTGTGGTATACCTGGATGATATTCTTATCTACTCCAAAACAGAGAAACAACATATCGAGTTGGTTAAGCGAGTTCTGACTCGCTTAGAAGAATACGACCTGGCCGTCTCAACGACAAAATCAGTGTTCCATGTGGATACTGTAGAATTTCTCGGTTACATCGTCGCGGTTGATGGGGTCACCATGAGCAAGAGAAAAATTGCTAGTATAAAGGGTTGGAAAGCACCAAGATCGGTAACGGTGGTGCAAATTTTTATTGGCTTTGCCAATTTCTACAGGCGGTTTATCAAAGATTTCTCCAAAATCTGCAAACCAATAACTGAAACGTTGAAGGGAGACCCTAAAGCATTTAACTGGGGCCTTGAACAGGAGGCAGCTTTCGTAGAACTCAAACACAGATTCACGACTGCCCCCATACTATGCTACTTTTACCCGGAAAGGGAAACAGTGGTAGAGACAGATGCTAGCGACTTTGCGTTAGGCTGTCTTTTATGCCAATTCAAGGACAAAAAACTACACCCGGTCGCTTTCCACTCAAGGAAGCTAAGTCCCACCGAAAGAAATTACGAAATCCACGACAAAGAACTGCTAGCCATATTAGAGGCTTTTAAAGAATGGAAGCAGTATCTAGTGGGAACGGAAAAACCGGTAACCGTGTATACAGATCACCAAAATTTACAAAATTTCCTGACCACAAAAGTCTGGAATCCAAGGCAAATTCGGTGGGCACAGCAACTGGCAAACTACAATTTTAAGATTGTTTACCGACCAGGAAAGCGAGGAGGAAAGCCTGACACACTTAGCCGACGGCCGGAGTACCGTCCAGAGGAGGGAGCTGCGCATAGCGAACAGTCAATACTCAAGCCTGCACATTTTCAAATTTCTCTGGTATACATGAATGAACCAGAAGAAATAATACGAATGGCTACCGATCCTAGTACAGATAACCTGAGGATCAAACTACTGTCCAAACGAGCCAAGATGCCAACTGAGGGATCACGAATGGCAGCCGCACACGACCTTTACGCAATCAACGAGTTCATAATACCCACAAGAAACCAGGTTCTGGTTGAAACGGGAATTGCAGTAGGGTTACCCTCAGGCACATATGCTCGCATAGCACCCAGAAGTGGTCTAGCAGCAAAACATGGAATTGGAATTGGAGGCGGCGTAATAGATGCGGACTACACTGGAGAGGTGAAAATCATTATGAGAAACCATAGCGACGTGGTTTGCCAGGTGCGCGAGGGAGATATGATAGCGCAATTGGTTATAGAAAATATAAATACCTCAGAAGCAATGGAAGTAGAGAGCCTAGCACCGACAGACCGTGGCAGTGCCGGTTTCGGCAGCTCAGACCCCTCCCCGTGTAGGGGCAGAGCGGAAGAGACCTCGATAGTTGTGGCACACCTACAGGCCGACCACAAAGAAAATGAGTATTTTGACACCCAGGACTGGGGAGAAAAATCCAGAATAGGGCATATAACTTGCATGATGTCTAACGCCATAATATCAAAAGCAGATATAAGGAAATATGACCAGCAATTAGTGGCAAACATAAAGCAAGCAGCCATAAGGGACCCAGACTGGCAGCAGCGCAAGAGCGAGCTGGAAGAATTGGAGAAGGGAGGAAAACCATTGCCCGCCAACCGGACAGTAGTAGAAGGACTACTGTATTACAAGAACCGTTTATATATCCCAGCCAACGAAGCGTTACAGAAAACGATTGCCCAAGGATGTCATGACTGCAAGGTGGCAGGACATTTTGGTCAAGAAAAAACCTTGGAGATCACATCACAAGACTTCTATTGGAAAGGCATTGCCAACTGGATGAATAATTACGTCCGCTCATGTGACGAATGCCAACACAATAAGTCCCCGCGGCATGCGAGGTATGGTCTTTTACAACCTTTGGAAGTGCCATATGCAGCATGGTAATCCATTTCCACCGACTTTATAACACAACTACCAGAGTCGCAAGGACGAACGCAAATAATGGTCGTTGTGGATCGGTTTACAAAGATGGCACATTTCATCGGTCTGGAAGGAAATGCAACGGCAAAGGATATAGCAAATGTATTCTTAAGAGAAGTCTGGAAGCTACATGGGCTTCCCTCAGAAATCGTTTCCGATATGGATGCAAAGTTCTCCGGAGAATTTTGGGAATCACTTTACAAAAGTCTCGGAATAAAACGAAAAATGTCAACAGCCTACCATCCTCAAACTGACGGACAAACCGAAAGAACCAACCAAGTGCTGGAAGGTTACTTAAGGAACTTTGTCAATTACGATCAAAATGACTGGTATCAGTTGTTGCCATTAGCCGAGCACGCTTACAATAATTTGGCAACAAACGCACATGGACTTTCCCCGTTCTATGCCAACTATGGTTTCCACCCCCAGACTGAATGGATGAAGGAACGAGAAGCCCAAAATCCAGGAGCCCAATTATATGCTCACTGGATGAAGACAATACACCAACAGGCCAAAGAAGCGTTAGAGCAAACCCGAGAAAATATGAAGAAATATTACGATCGGAAGGCAAAAGAACAACCTGACATCAAACCTGGAGATCAGGTTATGCTCAACGCAAAGAACATCAGAACTAAGCGACCCTCGAAAAAGCTTAGTCCGAAGCTCTATAGCCCGTTCAAAGTATTAGAGAAAAGAGTAGACCGCGCCTTCAAACTAGAAATATCACCGCGATGGAAAATCCATCCGATATTCCATGTATCCCTGTTGGAACCATACCGCACCTCCTCCAGGCCACAAAGGGAACAACCACCCAGAGAGCCGGAAGAGATTGACGCGGACTTGGAGTGGGAAGTAGAACGTATTGTGAAGAGTGAAATAATCTCATACACAAGACGGGTGCGTGGACGGAATAAACAAATTCGTGAAATACGATATTTTGTTAAGTGGGCTGGGTGCTCAGAGGATGAAAATACCTGGGAGCCACCAGAGCATTTAGAGCATGCTAAAGAATTGGTGGCGGAGTTTCATAGGGAAAATCCGGATATGCCATCCAGGGCAGAAGTTGAATGATAGGAAAAGGTTTTCCTGGCATGGACTAGCAAACGCGGCAGGTTTTTCACCCTACCCTATCGAGTTCATATTTTTTTTTTTTTGTTAAATCCTAGAATTTATTTGCTTAAATAGGTGCAAACCTCTGCTATAAACGGCCTCCAGAATATCCACTCAGGGAGGTGGAGTTGCACATGCAACCGACACCCTATTGAACCCCCCCTGGACCTCTCCCGCAGGACACCCCGGATTTGACCCTCAGGTATGTCTGTCAAAAACCTCCCCTACTGGCCTAAGGAAAAAACAAGCCGCCCCAAGTTCCTCTGGTATGGAACCAACCGCATATCCCACACCAAAATGGGTGCCCACACCCAGCCAAGCTGCCAAGAACTGCAAGAAAACCCCTCACACCCTCAGCAACAAAGCAAAAATACAGGTCCAAAAAAGCGTAGGCAGGAAGCAACAAGAAAACCCACACCGTAAATCTGCTCCACCGCTGTCCAGGCCCCCATAGGCAACCCGCAGTAAACTCCCTAAAACAAAGGAAACCCAACAAAAGAAACCTCCCTGATCTTGACAATTCTTCTGGTTTTCAAAAGTCCCAGCTCATCAGAGAGCAATATGGGGTAACCAGCAACCATTTTCCTCTGCTCATGGTGCAGGGAAACCATAATTTTCGTTAAGGGAGTGCTAGTCCAGGCAAACCAGCTCCCATTGAGATTGTAAAAACCTGGCCGGCCGGACAGTGAGCAGCCTGAGACAGTGCAATATCTACTGCATTTCGCCAGTTTTGTCCGCCAGGTATGGGTCATTTTTAAAGTCCCACGATGAAGTTACCCCAGGCCTATGAAGCCCCAAAAGTTCAGCCAGGGGGATCGTGAGACTATCATTCGGTGTTTACCCCTATTCCCACCTCCCCAAAAGGGAAAGCGAAAAGAGGGGTCAGGAAAATCGTGGAGAAGAAGCTTGCCCCCTATCGAGTTCATTATGGATCTATGTATTATAATAGTATTTACTTTGTTG
Organism: Tuber calosporum; assembly: GCA_003316355.1. Classification (NCBI taxonomy): domain Eukaryota; kingdom Fungi; phylum Ascomycota; class Pezizomycetes; order Pezizales; family Tuberaceae; genus Tuber; species Tuber calosporum. Next base: position 31,637 of record QFET01008799.1, on the reverse strand, counting down.
CAAGAGGGGGAATATTGGACCCAGAGGTATTCGAGGCGAAACCTCGGAGGAGGGAGCTCGTGTTAGATACATAGCTCCCACAAGGGCCCAGAGGAGCAGTTTGAGAGCTCTGGGCTTGAAACTCCACAGACTAATACCCACCTCCGGCCCCGGCGTTGGCCCTGGACGACAGCACTGGCGCCTTTGGCAGTTGCTCACAATCATAGAAAGAAGAAATATTGGAGCACCTCTAGTAACACCGGATACGTCGTCGCCGTCCGTCCGACCGGATCCTGTCCGCAGGGTATATAAGAGGGCATCTCTGGCTACGCCTGGGAAAAAGAACCAAGCGATTTCGTTAAGAACTCGCAGAGTTACATCCCGTTGAAGTCAAGAGACCAAAACAACGTCCGGAAGCCTAGGAGGGAGTGGTATTCGGTCTATTCCGCAGAGAATAGTACCGAACCCCAAATGAATGCCTGTCATAGGCAAGCAAGCCTATCGGAACATGTTGATAAGGAGAGGCAGTGAAGACGAGAAGGCAATTGGGCCGATCGTGAACACAAGTCATCCTGAAAGCCCTCTGCAGAGCCGGATATCACGGCACGAAGCGGATTGGATCGACAACCAAGTTGGCCCCTTGGTGTTCTAAGAAACTACTGGCAGATTCCAAACTGAACGGTCATAGTTTATACAGCAGAACGAAGGTAGACATCTCTCACCGAGTGGGCCCACCCACCATCGGAGAAAGGAGAGCTCTGATCACACCATTAGCTGTGCGGGGAAGATATTTTTCAGGGTCAAAGGGGGTTCGCTCTAGAATTCGAAGTGAGGAACTAGTTAGAAGATACATGGTTATAGGTAGATTTGATGTAGTCTGCGAACACTCAGACGCGGGATATAAATATCGAAGTGCCTCCCGATCTTTACACCTCATAAAGCAACGGAGAAGAGATCTTATCAATATCATAAGTTTTACTCAAAATCTTTACCCACAAGCCTTCCTAGACAATCTCCGTTTACGAAGCAAGATTTAAGCCTAGTTTGATTCGCTTGCCCTTAGAATCAGCTACCCTTAACAATGACACCTATCCCTACTCCGACCGTTAAGAGAGCTCCCTTCTCCACTCAGGGATCATCTGACACATGGCCCTTCCGGAATTAACTTCAGGGCCTGTGGATCGCACGGATAAGTTGAGTCCGCTCAATCATAAAGGTTTTCTGCAATGCATTTTGATTATGCCTGCAGGAGAGAAAAACCTTTCTGATCGCCGTCTTGTCAATGGCCAACTGACAATCCTACTTTGAACCCAAACCTAGATATGAGACTCAGTAGCCATATAGCTTTTCCGTCGATGCAAGCACTGCAGTCAACTGTTTCTACTTGGCCTATCGGCAGATTTTCTTGGGACTGCGTAGCTCCCCCGGTTAGTGTCTTTACTGAGTTGGCTAAATAGGCGCTACCTATAGCCAACCGTTCAGGAATCACCTTAGCCGTGATAAGACTGAATGCCTCTTAGAGTCCTGTAACGTCCCTCAGTAATGATATAGCGCCTGGGTTATCGTTGTGTAAGTAGTAGAGTTTTATCCTGACAAACTTCCGTTTATCCCCGACTCTCAGATAGCTATTCCGTGGGACCCCCATAACACCCATAGGGATTATAGGCACCTAGAGTACTCTCGGAAGGCCATCTGATGTCAATACTAACAACTTGCCCAGGTGGGCCGTCGCCCACCACTATATATATCCTGCGGACAGCATCTGGTCAGAAGGACGGTGGTGACGTATACGGGGTTACGCTACCACCTTCGATTTCTCAGTTTTGTTAGGCTTTTACCAACTGTCACCCTTTCCGACCTGTCGCAAGGGGCGAACGTGGGAGCCGCAAGGGGGTGTTGGACGCGCCAAAATCACTCCAACCACCCTGGGGTGCTTGTAGTAGGATTTCGCGTTTTGCGTAATGTTAGGGGAGGGTAACTTGAGGTCCACGATTTCATCCGCGATCCCCAAGGTAGGGTAACTGGGCACTATCATCGTTCAAATCTCTGCGGAAGTCTGTGTAATGCCCATTTGCGTTACCAGAAGGTTCCGCGTAAGTGACTTATTTGTTATACGCGATTCCACGAGCTAGAAACACCTAGTTACATGAATGTAGCACACCCAGCGGCGTCTACACTGCTTACTATGTTTTCCTAGAGCTCCCTGTTACCCTGCCTAAGTGGTTACCCTGCCTAACTGAGGAGATGGGTTACCCTATCATAAGGGTTACCCTGCCTAACCATGCTTCCGGGTTACCCTACTCAAGAGGGTTACCCTGCCTGACTGTAGCTCCGGGTTACCCTGTCTAGCGGGGTTACCCTACCTACGTGTGCACCAAGGTTACCCGGCCTTGCTGGGTTACCCTATCTAACTAGGTACCTAAGTACCCTTTCTTCATGAAAGGTCCTTATGGTTGCGATGTCACTTTGCAGGTGTCTGGTACCATTCCTGTCTACGTCCTGGTAGGACCACAGACTAGGCTGAGGTTCGGTAAGCTATACCAACTGATCTAGGGGTCGTTACACCCACGGGCAAGCGTCAGGTGGGCGATTGCATCATAGGTGCAGAAGGTATTGGAAAGCGCTGGGCAGATTTTTACAAGCTGGGAAGGAATGGGTAAGCCGGTGAGTGGGTAATGGTCGGTGTGGAGGTTATAGGAATATGTGCGACAGACGATCAGAAGCCGGGGGCGGACGCTGAGAGGCTAGGAGGGGGCGAGATGGATCCCTAGAGGTAAGAGGCAAGAAGGCAAGAAGGTGAGGACATCCGCCGGATACGAAAGGATAAGTAAGGACGATGGTGGGGTTTGGGGCGAGATATGGGTTGGTGTAGGGACTGGGGAAGAAGTCACGACGGAACTGGGTATCAGGGGAAGAAAGCAGCAGGCGATTGGAGTCGATAATCTGCGGCCGCTAGCGCTCATAATGCGTCCGCACATGAGGTTATGCGCTGGGGGCAGGGTTGCTTTGGAGAAATACGCCGGGCAGCGCTCAATGCATCCGGATGCAAAAATGTGTGCGTCCAGACGGGCCAAGCCAGAGCAAACGCACTCGGAAATGGAGTTTACGTTTTAAGCGCCTGGAAAGTCCGGCGCACAGGGTGAACAGGATGTATGAGGACGCAAGGCAGTTTAATTACTGATGTATGATAAATTGGATTTCGTGTATCTGGCTGACACGTGATATATTTTATGTTTTGTTTCGTGTATTGGGATGATAAATATTTTGTTTGCCGTACTATTCAGGTGCATGAGTCATTTGTTTTATTGGAGGACTTTACAAGTGGAGCTTGGTTATATCCGTTGATTGGAAATCAATGGGAAGGATATGGAAAGCATTGGGATAACAGAGATCATGTATTTAAGACTGCCCCTCTAGAGCTTAGACAGAGCAGACCTCGACTGACAGAGGTGTCAATATACATGGTTGAGCAGTAACTTCTTTTTAGTTCGCACTGAACCTCAGCAACCAAGTCTAAGACTTAGCGATGCTGGTGATATAGTAATCGACGGCTGTTAAACAACTTATAGAGATCTCCGATAGTAATACTCACTTGAAGTCCCTACAGTTTGGGATCTGAGTTACTATTATTATATCTTACCAAGACGCATTCCTCTGGTACCTGTTATACCAATAGAGGCGTTACACTCACATCGCAACCGTTAATGCACCTTTAACCGAGGTTACTGGTGATGATGAATGGATCTATACAGACTTGCCGGAAGCAGCCTTTCAAGCAGTGCAAAAGGCGCAGAAAAATCATCAAATTCTCTAACATATTTACTATACCAACCCAGAACTAATCCAGCTATTCACCGATGTATCTCCTACCAGCAATGGCTCTTGGATAGGCCAAGGACCAACGAGAGATACAGATACACCGGCGGCATTCTATTCCAGGAAACTGGCTGCCTCTCACAGTAACTACCTGACTCACTAACAGGAAGCGATTGCAATAGTTTAGGCTGTACAAGACTTCGCACACCTGTTGTCCCACACAAAGTTCAAACATAGTTACCGACCATGAGAGTCTTACCAAGCTCATGTGTAACGGAATCCTACTATGTTTCTACTATTACTACTGACCTGATGTTGGTTATTACTTATTTGAGTTGATACCTGATAAGCACTACTATTTGGTTGTCCCTTCCTACTTGGTTATGACTTCCTAACTGGTTATTCATTTTTTGTTTCGCTTATTACTACCCCTCCTTGCTTCTACCCATTTGGGTATTGCTATCCTCCTGCTATACCTACTGGATTTGTATAGTATTAGTGACCTCTTGTTCCTTCCTGTTTGCATTCCTTTACTTGTTTTGTTAGCTCCATCCTGTCGCTTTTAACCTTCTGTTTTCAGAATATGCTTACCTTGTAATGCTTCCTCTGTTAGCATGTTGTTGGACAGAATGTTTGCGCTTTTGTTTAGTTTTCCTTGCTAAAATCTTTTGTATTTAAAGAGCCTGCAATCCCTTAAGGATTCGGACTCTCAAGCCTCACAGGACTATCATCTTTTAATACTCCAACTTGAACTGTCATTATATTAGTTCCATACCTTTTACCTTGTCTATTGGAGACCTATCCATCCACGCTTCTCCCCCTATCCTAATTGTATCTTCAGAGTCCCTTTGGGATTCTGGAGATACTTGGGAGTAGGTTACATCATGATACCGAAGAATCTCAGTGACAGGCAGCAGAGATGGATAATCCATCATGGCCGCTTCGATTTTAAAATAGAATACATGCCTGAAGTTTCGAATTATCTGGCAGACTATCTATCCAGAGTTCATGCAACCAAGTCAGGGCCTGAAGATATAATACTACAGGACCCCACCTCAGAAATTTCTGATCACCAGAACCACAACTCCAATCTTATTCAAACCAAATACACTTCTTCCTCATACTATTGCCTAGATTTCGACAGCGAAATCGAAACCATTACAGCAGCTCAGCACTCTCCGCCCCTTACCACTTACGAATCTATCTATCGCTCCTCCCCTGACTACCCAGGAAGTAAAGAGATAGAAGCCAATGCAGTAACTCGCTCCCAAAAGCGCAAGAATAGCGCTGAAAGCAATGATTGCAGCATCCAAGCAGGCAACTCTTGGAGAGATAAAGCTACCTTTAACCTTCACCAGACTTGAGAAGGACGTAGGCATTCAGCCCTCTCTTAGACTGCCTGGTATGATGACCAGTTCCTTATACACAGAGATAGCAAAGAAGCCAATAGATATTTCCCCTGGGACCCTGAAAAGTGAAAGCAAGCTAAGAATGCGAAAGCAATATCAGATACCTCAATGGACAGTAGCCCTCCTCCATCAAACTTTAGAGCTATCTCCCTACCCTCACCATGAAACAAATTCCTCAGACTTGCAGATATGTTAACTCCAGCCTCCCCACCTGCGGCTTCACTGACTTTGCCTACTTCTAGACCTCTCTATAGTGATCCTGAAGCCTTCTGGAATTCTACAGAAACTGACAAGGCTCAGACCTTCGTTGGTACCCTCCACACATCCCTGATAGAAAAATTCCACCCAGTTGTCATTGAAGCCCTCCAGAATAACCCTCTTTTCCAGTGAGTCCTCAAGACTACTGACATGCTACACTATCAAATCCAGGATGGCCTCCTGATAGCTGACAATACTAACGGCTATTCTAACATCTATATCCCTAAGGGGCCCTTAGAAACAGGAGTATCCCTACAGGATTTCATCATTAAAACAGTTCATTAAGGCCTAGAACATTTCTCAGCTCACAAGTCCTAGAAGTACGCCGTTTGTTTCTTCTGGTTGCCTCAGATGGGCTAGGACTTTATTGCCTACTGCTGCTCTTGTGATCAATGTCAGATCAACTAGGAACCTACAACAGTTCCCGCAGGTAGATCTTTAGCCCTGCCAGTACCTGACGAAGTCTACCAATCACTTGCCATCGCTTTTAATAGCCCCTACAATAAATCAAACAACCATATAACCATTATGGTTATTATCGATCGCTTTACCTCCTACACTCATCTTATACCACTTCAGGAGTCTGCCACCTCTGAAAAAGTATACAGCAAGCTCCAGAAGACGATATTTGATGTTCATGGACATCCTTTAAGCATAGTACTGGACTAAGCCTCCCTCTTTACCTCTAAGCTCTGGTCTCAGATGATGAAATCAATTGGAATCCAGGTTTGGATAGCAACTCAATACCACCACCAAACCTATGACTAAGTAGAGTGCCGAATTGGCTCCCTTAAACAGATGATAAGGAACTTCTTTAATAAAAGACCGAACAACTGGTCCTAGGGCCCTCCCAGCGATAGCTGCTGCTATCAATCTCCACCTCCATAAATCCTTAGAAATATCCCGATACCTAGCCCTCTATGGACCCTTTGGAAGCTCTTCAATCCTGTCCTCAGATCCGCCAGCAAAGTACCAGCAGTGGACAAGATCTTAAATGCCTAAGAAGCCACCAGGATGGATGTTGATCTGGCCAGAAAGCTTGCAACATTCCAGTAGACTATGCAAGTAGATAAAAAGAGGAATCCCAATTAAAGCTCATTCAACATTGGCACCAGAGTTCTTGTTAGAGGACGCCCTTAGATCTCCGCCCCTGGACAATCCAAGAATCTAGAGCCTGGCTGGTATAGACCCCTTAAGGTCCTAGAGCATGACTCAAGTTGCGATAACTACAAGCTTGAATTGCCTTCGAGAGTGGAGCGCCAAAAGCAATATTTTCACAACTCATCCCTCAAGGTATACCATGAAAATGATCCTAATAGATTTGCATCCAAGAGGATGGATAGGCCGGCCCCTATATTCATCAATAATGCAGAAGAATGGAAAGCAGAAAAGATACTAGATTATGGCCTATAGTACAACAGAGTCTAGTTCCTGGTACACTAGAAAGGGTATGAAAGGACTGATGACTCTTGGGAACCTATTGAGAACCTGGAGAACTTAATGGAAATCATAGCAGAATATTGGAAAGAAAACCACAACACAGAACCGATGCCTAAGATCACGTCCCACTATATCAGGACCTCCTGGGAGCCTATGGAAGTTTTGACAATCCCTTGCCCTAGAACTATAGTACCCAATGATTTCTGGCAGCCCTATAACGATGAAGAATACGATTCTGCAGGCTCAGATGATAGCTACTTCAACACTGATGATGATTCTATGCTCTGGCCTTTGGAGAGCGGCGATGAGGCCTATGGCCTTAGGGGAAGATAGGGTTTATTTAGATTTGGAAAATGTAATATGTGTACATGTTCCAGTACCTTTATTAAAACTCTTGTTAGCCTTTCCTTTGTCAGATTACATTCATTTGATTTGATTTCTTTTGTATTTGATTTCCCTACTGGAATCTCTAGATTCCGGCGCCCTGATTACTGTATGCTTTAGAGAATCGGCAGGATTGTGCCCCAAGAGTTCCAAGGAAAGGAACAGGTAATGTCTACCAGTGGTAGGATAGAGGCAGTTTGTGGGAAAGCTCCAGGCTTTCCATGATTCCGGCAGTGCCACAGGATTCGGGTAGCTGTACACTCACCGACTATAATAGTGGCTGTAGATTTCTAGAGCCTTAACTCTTGCAGGAAAGATTTCATGTATTTAACAGTGGTCTTCTGGCTAACAGGAGACAACAGATATCTTACAGGTTCCTAAACCGTGAATACACTTGGTTGAATGGCGATCCTATAGTTCCCCTTTACTCTATAAACCACTGTATTGTACTCCCCTGGACTTCGCCTCTCTGCAGGTTTCCCTTAGATACCAAAGCAATAGCAGGCTACCACTTAGGCTCTATTGTATAACTGGTCACACAGGCCTGTACCGGTTACAGTGTCTAAGGGAGATTTGGTGAGAGGCGAAGACAAGGAGAGTACAAAAGAGTGGTTTATAGAGTGAAGGAGAACCATAGGATCGCCGTTCAACCAAGTGGCTTCACTGTCTAGGCATCTGTCTGAAGTCTGATATCTTCAGCTAGCCATGAAACCAGTCTTATATACATGAAATCTTTCCTGCAAGAGCTGAGGCTCTGGAAACCTGCATCCACTATCATTACCGGTTAGTGCACAACTACAGGAATCTGTGGCCCTGCCTGAGTACTGCAAAGCCTAGGGCTTTCCCACAACACTGCCTCTCTCCTATCGTGGGTATACATGACCAGTTCGTCCTTGGAACTCCTGGGTACAATCCTGCTCCTCGTTTAAAGCATAGAGTAAACTGGGCACCAGAATCTACGGATTCTGGTAGGGATCTCAACTACAAAACAAATCAAATCAAATGCAGGTAATCTGACAAAGGAAAGGCTAACGAGAGTGGTAATAGAGGTACCAGAACATGGACACATGTTATAAACGTCAACTGCAACCATATACCTATTATAGTCATTGTTAATAACAGGAATTGGGACATTTGTGGGCTTTGCTGCAGCAAATACTAAGCGAATGGCAAAACCGTTACTGCTGGAAATGTGGTGCTTTTTGCGCTGAACCAGAATTCTCTCATCAAGTGTGTAAATAGTAGTCAGCAAATTGACCGTACTATTATCCTGCCACTGAATACCTAATACCTTTTCCTCTAGCTCAACAGGTCCGCCTGTGAATTCATTCCATGGAATACACTTCCTCTAGTCATGGAATTCTACTGGAAAGCCTCCGACATTTATCAGAGCTGTTTCACTGCCTCGAATCCCCAACTTTCGACTCTTGGTGAGAAGTGAGAGACTAGGGAATAATTATCCAGATAGAGATTGAAATGGAGCCCGGACCTATATAGTAGAGAGGAGGCTAACTGGTAAACTGTCATGACTATTGAAGTAAGATCTTGCTGAAGAATCAGGCCAGCACAGGAGTTCGACTTGGAGACAAACATCCAGCAATAGGTATAACCCATATCGCAGAGTGCAAAAACCTAATAGCCTTCCATAATAGGCATACTAGGCATATGGTAGGTATGGTAGCTCCTACCGCCAAACTGAATCATTACAGCATCGAGTGTAATATTCGACACAGGAATGAATTATTGCTTACAGTGGGACTGAAGGGTATATAGTGGTTCTAATTTGCTCAAACCACTGAGAACGTGAGAGTTACATTGCTGGATCTGAAATGTGTAAATATCTTTTGATTTGATGAAAACACTTGTAACCCATAGCTCAAAAGGTTGATGCCCTATTAGCTTCCAAATTACAAAAAGGTTTTGTACCAACTCAACTCCCTCGTTTCGCTCCCATATCAATTAAAAGTGCTAAAAAGAATTGTGTCTCTGCAACCTTTACCTTCCTCAACTCTCGGCCATACTTGATAGTTTTACCTGCTACATCTGCTCACATGGACCCCCTCCCAACTCCTATGACTCTACGATACTCATTTGGCCCTAAAACCAGCAAAGCAATCACACTGTCATCACAAAACGGCTTCAGAGTCTTTAGCGGATTGGCCTTGCTGTCTTCGCATAGCCATACAGGCTGACCAAGGTGATCATGCCTAGAGGATACACAGACATAGAGTTGTCAATTGGATGGAACTTGAGATTATGGTACTAGTAACTTGGAATTCTTTCGCATTCGGGCTTTTTGGATAGATCCTTCTCTTCCTGCTTTGCAGTTTGTAGGAATTGTAGCAAGAGGTTCTCAGAGTTAGATTAATTCTTCCATTTCCAGTATTTCTGACTTTGGAACTTTGCTATTCAAAACCAATCTGTGATGGTTGATATTACTATGATACTTATAGACCAGTCCTGTTCTGGTAAGTATTTCCTATAATTTGTAGAGTGTGCCAGGCTACAAATTTTACAGTTTCACACTCTATAAGGGATAGTAGTACATTACCACCTCCTTAGGTATCTCAGGAACCAAGAGGAATGCATCCCGGTAAGGTATAATGATATTAACTGAGATCTCAAACGGTTACCACTTCAAGTGAGTATTACTACCAGAGATCTTGATCAGTTGTTTAACAGCTGTCAATTACTATATCGCTAGCCTTGCTAAGTCCTAGACTTACTAGCTGTAGTTTCTTGCATACTAAAAAGAAGTAACTGCTCAATCAAGTATGTTGAAAACTCTGTCATGTAAAGTCTGCCCTGTCTAAGCTCCAGAGCGGCAGTCTTAAATATATGATCTCGCTTTTCCTAAGCTTTCCATATCCTTCCCTTTGATTTCCAATCAAAAGATATAACCAAGCTCCACTTGTAAAGTCCTCCAATAAAACAAATGCCTCATGCACCTAGACAGTACTTCAAACAAAATGTGTATTATCCTGATATATAAAACAAAATATAAAACATATTGAGTATCAGCCTGATACATCAAACCCAAATTTAAAAACAAACTAAGTATTAAACGATTCTTGAAAACTATCCTAAAACAAACTAAGTATCAAACAATACTTGAAACCACTCATAAAACAAATTAAGTATCAAACGGTACTTGAAACCAATCATAAAACAAACTAACCTCTTACTAGCCCTACTAGTTTCCGTTAGCCTTGTGATTTTTAACACTTGTAACTATAACAGAAACCTACTATGTTTCTACTATTACTACTGACTTGATGTTGATTATTACTTATTTGAGTTTATACCTGATAAGCGCTACTATTTGGTTGTCCCTTCATACTTGGTTATGAGTTCCTAACTGGTTATTTTTTCCATGTTTCGCTTATCACTACCCCTCCTTACTTCTACCCATTTGGGTATTGTTATCCTCCTGCTATACCTACTGGATTTGTATAGTATTAGTAATCTCTTATTCCTTCTTATTTAGATTCCATTACTTGTTTTGTTAGTTCCATCCTGTCGCCTCTAACCCTCTGTTTTCAGAATATGGTTACCCTGTTATGCTTCCTCTTTTAGCATATTGTTCGACTGGATGTTTGCGCATTTATTTAGTTTTCCTAGCTACAATCTTTTGTATTTGATGAGCCTGCAATCCCTTAAGGATTTTGACCCTCAAGCCTCACAGGACTATCATCTTTAATACTACAAGTTGAACGGTGACTGTATTAGTTCAATTAAATCTTTCCTTGTTTATTGAAGACCTATCCATCGACGCTTTTCACCCTATCCTTATAGTATCCTCAGAGCCCCTTTGGGATTCTCGAGATACTTGGGAGTAGGTTATACCTGTATACCTAACCTACTCCATCTTGGCTAAGGCTTTTTGTGCCTTATGCAGTTCAGAAAATCATTCTGTAACTTCGGCCTGGAAAGTAATCCTGATATCATAACCCTCATGTTTTGGGAAACTGAGATCTCCTCTCATTTTGTTCTGGTAAGTTATTGCGAAAGGGGCCACCTGGCTTCCTTCCATTCTTCCTAACGCACACTTGATGTGTTCTTCATCATCTTCCCATTGCCATGCGGTTCTCCCAAAGTAGACCTCACAGTTTAGTAACCATAGTCGCAAATTCTATGTAGGCTTATTCTCAAACTTGAAAGGGGGATCCACCTGCCGTCTGTTCCTCGGGGCTACTGCTTGCCCTGATTGGTCCACCCATGCATTTGCCTCGTATTCGAACTTTCCTCCTGGTATGGAACTTCGGGATGGCTCACTTTCTTTTTTATAGTGGCAACCTCCATCTTCTGAGACAGGGTCATTGTGGCCCAGATCAGGTGGATTCGCTGGTGGAGGCGGTAGTGGTCCATCCCACCATTGTTTTTACCTTCTCTATGATCTACTCCTTTTCCCTTATCTCAGGAGGGAATGAATCGGAATTCTGCCCTTCTCTCAGCAGTGGTCCTGTTTTCCAAACCTGGATATTCCATTGGCTGTTGTTCCACTGTTTCCCAAACACTCATTGGGTTTCACGTAACCTGTAGTTGCATTACTGCCTTTCTTATTCGTGCCAACATATGACTCATTTGGTTTGCGGCTACATTTAACCTTTTATCATTGGCTTCTCTCTGAATGCTCTCTTGTTCTATCATTAGTGCATTTCCCTTAACTCCAGTCTGGTCCACTCATGTTCTTCCTGTGCTGTGACCTGTGTTTGCAGAAGTTCTTCTCTTTAGCGAGCTAGGGTTTCTTCCAATTGGGGATCTTGGTAAAGAGATTCCTTCCCTGTTGCACCGATGTTAGTGTGAAGTTGAGTACTTACCGCTTCGTGGTGCATAGCCTGTTGTTCTTGAACTTGTTTCTTGGCCTCCAGCTTCTAAGTAGTTGCTGTTAGCAGAGTGATTGTCTCTGCCACCAGTATTTCTATTCCATTTTGGACCTGGTTTAACTATTCTCCCATGATTTGTTCTCCCAGTGCGATATGTTTTGCATAGTGCTGAAGTTGGTCTGCCTGAACCTGCGCTTGACTGGACAGTTCATTGTAGGCCAGATGAGTACTGTCGACCAATTGATGTAAAGTTCGGTCAAAATTGCCCATTGCTAGTTCAATATATTCTGCCAAATTTTCCAATAGAGGGTTTGTAGCACCAGGAGCCTTCGGGGTACTTGAACAGGTACCAGGCTCTGACCTTCTCACTCCACTAGGCTGTGAGAGGTAGTGGAGAGCCAAAGGTGCTCCGGAGCGTCCAGGTACGTAGTCGCTGCCGACCAACGAAACTTCTTCAATATCAGGCATTCCCCTGTTCGTATCAATGGTCTATTGTCGTGATGACATTACTTAATGGCAAATTGGATAGTTTCCCCATCCCCTGGCAGATGGTGCAAACATGGAGTGGGTTATTATGATGGAACTAGAGGTTCTTTCCTCTTCAGTAATATAGTCAATCAGCAGTTTTCACACAAATGTGGGACCGTAAAAATATTCATGGATTTCTTGGAAATCCGATTCGGTTGGTATCAATAGTGGTTGTTTGAACAAAGAGGGTTCGTATTGTGTAACGAATTGAATCTCCCTGAGGGATTCTTCGACTATTTAGTCCCACGATATGATATGGTTTTGCAGGTAAGGCTCTAGTAGTAGCTCGGCAAGTACGATGTAATCTGCTAAGTGCTTTTGTGATTCCAGAGGGTTGACTATGTGATGACGGCAAGTCATATATTGAGCCTTGGTGACAAGATGAAATATCAATATACTGTTATGGGTAGTCAATTCTAAGGGCATGCGAATTTCACTAGGCTTATAATCTTGCTTCGTAAACGGAGATTGTCTAGAGAGGCTAGTAGGTAAAGATTTTGAGTAAAACTTATGATATTGATAAGATCTCTTCTCCGTTGCTTGATAATGTCTAAAGCTCAGGAGGCTCTTCGATATTCATTTCTTGGGTCTGAGTGTTCCCGGACTTCTTCTAACTTCTATAATTTAATATACTTCCTAGTGTTTCCGTTCTTCAATCCTGAATATGAGAACCGTTTGAGTCTGAGAATTTTATTACCCCCGCAGCTTATCGACATGCCAGAGCTTCTATATATCCTTATTGTGTAAACCATTTCTCAGTTGGAGATGTCGTTCCTCGTTTTGCCACTTAAACCTATGTTGTCCTTGTGGAATTTACCAACAGTTTCTTAGGACTCACAGCGGCCAACTTGGTTGGTGACCTATCTGGATACTACTGGCTTTCTCAGTGTCTTGCAGATGGCTTTCAGGATGACTTAAGACCTACGATTAGTCCAATACCATATCGTATTGCTATGCCTCTCCTTATGAACCTGTTTCGATTGGCCCGTAGACCATGATAGCATCTTTATAGGGTCTGGATGGGTTTTCATGTTTCTTCTGGAGCTCGCTTATGATATTCTCCTTTTTGCGCGGAGCCTGTAGTTATATTAGTTCATTCCAGCAAAGGCTCTACAGAAGAGGCCGTACCTCTGCGGACACGGATCCTATACACCTGATTTCAGCTGCCTTAATTTGTCCAAGTCTCCCTCTTCATATACCCAACATACAGCATCCGGTCAGAGAGATGGCAATGATGTATATGGTATTACAAGAGGGGCGCCATTTTGTGGTTTTTTGATGGGGGGACACATTTTGCCGTAGGCGCCGCAGGTGATATCAGGGCCCAACAATGGGCCCTAAGGGGTATGAGTAGTATCTCAGCTCAAGTTTCGTATGAAATCAGTGCTGGATTCCAGTGCCTTGTACCTATGTGCCTAACAATATATACCTGCGCAGTCCCTAGTCTTAGATAGTGCATAAAGCAACGGAGAAGAGATTTTATCAATATTATAAGTTTTACTCAGAATCTTTTACCTACAAACCTTTCTAGACAATCTCCATTTACAAAGAAAGATTACCAGCCTAGTTCGATTCACTTGTCCTTAGCAAAGACTACCCTTAACAGATTCAGCCAGATCATGGATGTATTGCACTGTTTTACCAAAATAGCTCACCTTATTGCCTCAGAAGAAAGCACAACTGCAAAGGACGTTGCTGAGGCATTCAACAAAGATGTTTGGAAACTTCGTGGTTTATCAACAGAAATCAACTCGGAGATGGACACAAAGTTCACAACACAATTTTGGGAATCATTCTTTAAGACATTATCTATCAAAAGGAAAATGTCTACTGCTTACCACCCTCTAACTGATGGGTAAACGGAAATAGTCACCAAGTGCGCGGAGGCTACTTCCGAATAATCTCTACTACGATCAGTATGACCTGTACCATATACTGCCCTCAGCCGAGTATGCATATAACAACTTGGTAACAAGCATATAGGGAATAACCCCGTTTTCGTAAATTATGGTTACCATCCTCCAACAGAATGGATGAAGGAGTGACAAGCTCAAAATCTGAGTGCAACTATGTATACTCTCTGGATGAAAGTGATTCATGAAAAGGCAAAGGAATCCCTTGAGAAGACTCGTGAAGTGATCAACAAGTACTATGCATGCAAAACTCGCAGTCAACCAGAGTTCTCGATTGGCCACGTGGTTATCTTAACGCCAAGAATATTTGCACTAAGTGACTATCCAAGAAGTTAGCGCCATTGTTAGATAGCCTCTTCAAAATCCTAGACTACTGAGGAGACTGAGCCTACAAATCACAAATATCAGAATGATGGAAAATTCATCCCGTATTCCATTTATCGCTACTCTAGCTATGCCAAATATCAGTTCGACCTGGCTAAGAACAACCACTCCTGGCACTGGAAGAGGTTGAAGGTGACCTTGAATGGAAAGTGCAAAAAATCATCCAGAGTGAAATAAACTCTTAGGAGCAAAGATTCAGAGTTAGTTCACGAACGATTCAAGAACTTTGATACTTTTTCAAGTGGACAGGATGTTCCGAAGATGAGAGCGCCTGTGAGCCACCAGAGCACTTAAAGCATGCTCAAGAATTGGTAGAAGATTTTCACAGGGAAAATCCATTGATCCCAAGGTTAGCCTAAGGAGTATCTACAGCAATGATTTTCCTGCGTGGCCAGGTTATCGCAGAAGGTTTTTTAACCCTACTGGAAGGAGTACTAACAGGTTATATAGCTTCAAGATGAAGCCTGAGAAGGTGGAGCTGATGTTACACATATGGGATATGTTACTAGACCTTCTAGTCTAAAGATATGATAGTATTTAGTATCGGGAGGTGACTATATTGACCACAACCCACACTGGCAAGAAGTAGGCTCAAATCCTGACTATTCAGCCTTGGTGAAACAAGATAGGGTAATTTATCCAAGTGGATCTGTTACGTATCCTATATTCTTGATAATCTGAATTCATCTGCACATAAGTGTATATATGCAAGAAATACAGCCATGCAGACAGATCGCCTGGTATTCTGTATAATGTTCTCAAATGGGCTGAATCAAAACTGAACATTGTTCATTTGGCAACGAGATCGAAGGCTACCTACTGGTGGAGTGCTTGACATCCTCAGAGTAATAGATAGACTGGGGGATCATTTGCTCTGGCGGGGTCAGACATCTTCAAGGTCAAACTGTGTATGCATTAATCAGACTATAGCCGGAGTCTCCAAGGATACTTCTTATGTATGGTTAATATAAGTAATGGGAAAGGTGTATAAATTGTTACTGGTCCCCCGTAGTTAACGGATCATCTAGCAACAGAGAAGAGACCTTAACAATATATACAGTTATTAAGTTATTAAGTTAACGAAGCCTTCGTGAACCTTTATCTTTTATCATACTTTTTACCATACTTTCTTAACACTTCTCTGACATTCTCTATACGAGCACAGCCTAGACAATTCAACAATAACAAATTGCCTACCCCGAAATAATACCTCCCTGAACACATCGACGAGATCTCTGAATCAGGATCTCAACTGAGGTATATTAGGGGTTCTTTTTGCAATTCCCTACAGTCAAAATTAGTCTTGATCCTGACCAATGCCCAAGTAGTCTCTACCTCCTATATTCACGATATCATTCATTCTCACTTTGTCCCTTTTTCACAGCAATGGTATGAGACTTATCGATGGGTGACGGTGGTGGCAGATGGTACACCTGGCTATCACGCATAGACAATATTGTATCCAAACTATAATTTGGTTGTGACAATTCAGTGAGTAGCTCAATTCCCTAATTTAAATTTAATTGAAAACCTATGGTTAGATATGGAGAATAAATTCTGAGAAACTTTGTGTAGAATTGGAGATATTCCAACCTTGGAACTTGCATTGAATACTTTTTGGAATTCAATTCCAACTCCAAGGCTTGAAAGCCTGATTGCCACCATGCTATAGCATCAACAGGCTGTAATTGACACTCATGGGGCGAACTCAATACTGATTTCCTATTTATTTATTTATTTTTTGTAAATAGCATATAGACTTCGTATTAGACTTCTTACCAGACCTCATAGCCGGCTTCGTACTCATCATTTATCACTTGAGGATATCCCCTTCAGGAAGTTGGCCTGACTTTTTTCCAACCCCAAAATCTACTCACAACATATCACTCGAATTACCCGATCTGGTTTGGTCCACATATATCGGACACGTCTCATTTTGGAAGTGGGCCCGACCTTTTGCTAACCTCAAGCACTCGTACACATTTCTCCCAACGATTGCCCGTCCGGGTTTCCTGGTTGCTATGGAAAAGCTCGTGACTTGCCTTTCATGGCGCCTGATTGGGAGTACCGCTGCCGTATTGAAGTTATTCTTGTCAGCCCATTGGTACTGATCAATTTTACCTTGTCGAGGCTGAAACTGAGGTTTTTACCCCGCATTTGGATTTTATGCTCATATTCTTCTGATCCCCGGGGCTCAATTCACCCCTAGGTACCAAAAGCAGTTTTCTTTGCTCCTTACCTCAAACTTCCTAAGGATTCTATTTTATCGACATGGAGCAAGAACAACTCCCTAGCCCCGAATCTCCTCACTTACCGGAGGTTCCACGCGACAGGACGGTCTTTGGTGACGTGCTACTGGCCTTGGACACACTCGGTGGAGCGGTAAGGCGGTTGGAAAGCCATCAACTGGCTTCCGACGATCTACCCGAGAGATTACAGAATGCGGAGGGTGTGGCAGTATTGAAGGAGGACCTCGGGAAGCTATCTTCTCGCTTGGAGGTCTGCGAAGGGAGGGTTTCGGATGTCGTGGGCCGACTGGTAGCAGCGGACACGGTGGTCGCAGAGGAACTGAGCAGTATAGGGGGTAGTCTCACCGGCGTCTTGGATACGCAAGGCGTCGTCCGTATGAAGCTCGGAGCCCTAGACAGGGTTCATCGGGAATTGGAGGAAAGAGTCGGGAGCATGAGAGAGGATTTTCTGGCTTTGAGGAATAATATCGGCAGCTTGACAAGCCGGATAGAGAACTATGAGGACACAGTGATGAAGCTCGGGGATGGCCTGAAATTGGCCCATTCGGTGATGGCACAGGAGAGGGATAGATTATCGGCTACTGGGAGCAAGGTGGAGGAGACCAGCGAGGCGCAGAGCGAGGTTGTTCTACGAGTCGCAGGGTTGGAAAGGGGTTATCGGAATACAAACAAGGTCATCGAATCCGTGAAGAGCGATTCATTCTTCACGAACATGGCAGAACGGGTCAACATCCTGGAGCGCAGAAATGTGGAGTTGGCCGAGGCTGTGGAAACACTTGTGTCCATATCGGAGGAAGCAGCCACGAGGAAGGCCAAGGGGTTGCCAGGATCCCGCTTCAGGGGGTGGACAAAAACCCAACATGATTTGAACCCGATGTATGCTTTCCATTCCTCCTTGCTCATATCAACCTGGCTGATGGGCATACAGAACCCATAACAACCACACCAATGGTGGAAATCTGGGAGGAGGGCCCTTCGGGAACCCAGATATTGCCGTGTGGAGAGGTTGGGTTGGCGGCAAGATTGAGAATCTACTCCGAAGCCGAGCTGAGATATACAGGCTGGCCCGTTCGTGACCTCCTTCCCTTCTTCCTTCTTAATACATGCATGGATGCATAATACATACGTACTTATTTCCCTGCGATTCCCTAACTAACCAACGCCATCTCCTCGCGAACGACACTAGATAAGACTACGCGGGACATCCAACTCACAATACCCCACTACATGGATGGCCTCGAACAGGGATTTAAGCACAAACTGGGCCTAACCGAGGGAGTCAATTACAAGAAATTGGCGATTACGGTGGTGCTCGTGGCTATACTGTTCAGAGCTATCTTGCTTGTAAGTGTCATCCATGTTTTTCTCAGGCCATAGTAGTTGATAGCGGTAATTAAACTGAAATGGTGACATTGTTTCAGGTATCTTCAATGGTTTCCACCTACCGACACCAGGTGCAGCGGATGGGCGAACCCAAACCGATCATAGATATCAATAGTCTGTTGCAGTATTGGCTGGGGGCGTGACGGCGGGTGATTTCGCGTTTCCCCAGTTTTCTATAGGGAGGAAAGAGGTGTTGTGGCATTGGGAATAGAGATGTTGTATTACAGATATTAATGATCACTTCTATGGGCAGTTTAAATATGGCACTGGCATCGTATTGTATTATCTTAATATACTTTGCTCTATTTCTTCTCATCTTTAATACCTGGGCAAATATCCGCGTCCAAAGTGCAATCCTGGCATCACACCAGACTGCATGCTACCTTGCCCCCACAATTTCCCCGATGCCCACCATAGTCCCCAACTCCCCCCCACCCCGCCCGAACCAACACACCACTTGAATATTGCGCAAGTTAGGGCCAACGTCCTATTTACCTTTTATCCATTGAGGAACACTAGATATGACCCGAAGGGGGGTTGCTATGTGTTTCGGCTTCAACAGATCCTCCCCCGTAGTTCATTCCAGGGGAGTTTTAACCCTTGAGTCATAGAATATGATTGAAAAGCACTACCCGAGTAGTATGTCAGTACCTGATAATATAGGGAGTTGCTAGAGAGATGTACAAACGTCAATAAATGGCAAGTGAAAGGGGAACATCGGTTGAATCTAGCTAGTTGGCAGATTTGCAAAAGGAACTAGTTTAGTATTAGTTAAAAGAATTGAACAGGCTTGTAAATGTACTGAAGAAGGGATAACAGAGGTTTGAAGTGATTTGTATCATAATCTAAAAAGAAATTCCGTAGTCAAGGGCAAGATTCTAGGCCCGGTTCATGAAAGTTGCAATGTCATTCTCACACTGGTTTCTCAAAACACATTATTTACCGCCCAAGTCCTGGTGCGAGATTTCTAGGCAAGGTCGAGGTCGTCTCATTACGCGTAAGAAACTCGGGACTGTGTGGCAGGAAGAAGGAGCTGGTGAAGGACACTCCCGTACCGGTACGTCTACTGAAAGAGATGTGCAAGGATGCTCTCTGGCAAGACCGAATCCAAGAAAAGCTTGACTTGAGCAGATTGAAGCAAGTATGGTAAATATAGTATTGTTTTGGAAAGTTACATGAGACTCCGCTAACCAGGGTCAGTATGACTAATTCCTAGTTCAAGGCGGTGGGGAGATTGGTTTGCATCATTATTTCAGGAACCACCAGAACACGGTGTGAACCAGACATGCGACTTGAAAGAAAAATGGCTTTGCTGCCAACCTCTTTAATCAGAGCCTAGACGAAGATTTGCCAAGGTGACCGGGNNNGGGCTCTACATCTATGTTCATTTCTGCATCCCTATTATAAAATCGAAAATCGCAGGTTGCACCCGGAGCTACCTCGGGTGAGCATTTTCCGTGAAAATAGAGGTCAAAAGTGGAATCTGATTGATGCAGAAGCAAATTACAAGAAATGCGCTTTGGTAATAGGTGCAGCCAGTAGCACGAGAGCTATGTCCATTATTTACAATGGAGGTTAAGCACCGCCGGGGGTTCTTGAACTCGAACACTGTCTGCACCGGGGGACCTGAGAAACTTGGTGACTAACACGGGCATTTAGCAGACCAAAGGTGAATTATTTAGGGTAGGGTAACGAAAACCGCTCGCAACTGATTCCTGCCCGTCACCCGTACAGTTTTGTGGAGTAATGTATGAGTACTCTCTACCTTGGAGGCTCCCGAAATTCACCCTCTGCTGTCAGGCTCCTAGCATCTGCAATTCAAGACGAAACACCCCGGGAAGGAATATTATAGTGATTTTCAGACAGGGTATAACTTGGGGAGGGTGGACCTGCTGGATTTCATTAACTGGCATTGGTTATTTTGCTAACCTACCCTTCTGAGCCTATTATAGTTTCGTACAGTGATTCCGTGGAGATCTCCGGCGGTGGATCTCAACAGTTTTCACGGTACCCAGTGAAGCTTTTGAAGACATAAGTACCATAATGGCCTTTTCACATTAAAAATTAAGAATATAGAAAGATTTGTTTGTGCAAAAAGAGCAAAGGGCCCGTCTAGTCGTCATCCGGTTTCGAAATCCCAAAATGCCAAAGCATGAGTTGCATCTTGTAACTGTTGTAATTCCAAGCTAGCATAACCCGTGCAAATGAAATTCATAGTCATAGTAGTGCCTCATTGACATATAGATAAAAGCTAAGAAAGGTATAATACTCAGCTTGGGCTCTATGATCACCGCATGCATTCGGAAAACCGATTTAAAGAATGTTCCGGGAAAAAAAAAAGAAAAAAAAAGGAGAAATGTTGAGAAAATGTTAGTATGATACCTGAGCTTGTGTATCCAGATGACTATCCCTTAATCCTGTTTAAATATCTTTTTAGTAACAATTGTTGAAAGCAGCAGTGGCATGGTTGTGATGTGATAACACTTCTGAGGAGGTTTTCCATGATGTGATTTTGTAAAAAAGAAAAAAAAGAAAATAATAGCCGATTCTACATATTTTTTTTAGGTAACTTCATTTTGGACCTGTTATTGCAACAAGATTTTTGCTGTTTTTTCTTGACCGGATATGGCGCTCTCGCAGAAATGGAGTTCTCACTCAAACTCTATCATAACCGGGGCGGTTGTGGAGGTTTTGGCTTGCCGCCGGAACCCTGCACTGCAGGTACCGTATCGGTAATACTCACATTTTTTTCAGCCTCAAACTCCCCTTGCGAATCGTTTCTTTGAAATCAAAACCACGGCTCGATTGGTGCCTGCCCCTGCCAAGGCTCCGCCAAGCCCTTGAAAACCCACGAGCACGAGTACGATGGGATCAGCGCTGGGGGTGTTAGACCTCATTTCTCGAGCAACTACAGTGCGAGTATGATAGTGTTCGCAATCCTATTGGCCTGTCGATCCAAACCTATGTTGGGCTGCCGAACTGTCTTCCACCGATAATCTAAGAGAGGATCTCAAGGGTTCTTACGGCATCAGATTCATTGAACCCTCCTGTCCGCTGGTAACTTGACCCCCTGGCATGGGAGTGATAGGGCAGTAATGGTCACACAAAATAAGCGAAATCGCCTCCTTTTCTTCAGTTCTACCCATAGAGATTTTCATAAACCTCTCCAATAACCCTACTTATTGCTGTACCACATCTACACTCAGCCAACATTTTGGACAGAGCATCATGGCTCAAGCTATACATATACAATCTATCAACATCGGCGACGGGAATACCCGCTGCGGCAACATAATCGGGAGTTTCAACAATACCGTTCATAAGTCTAACGAGGACGCGCAGATCATGCGTTGGCTCTCTCCACTAGAGCCACATAAGAGACATCAGAGCGTGCGCAATGACCGGTTCGACGGTATCGGGGATTGGCTTTTGGAAACAAGCGAGTGGAGGGAGTGGAGGGGTAGCCAGGGCAGAGCCGATAAGGCTGTTTTGTTCTGCTGCGGGAATCCGGGAGTCGGCAAGACATATCTGAGGCAAGTGGCGGGATTCGTTGGAGCAAGCGTATATCACTAATAGCAGGAAATAGCAGCTCCCTGGTGATCGACAGGCTGTGCGATTAGGCGAGGAAGGAAGATATCACCATTGCAGGCTTGTACTGTGACTTCCTGGACCAGAGAGAGCAGACAATTACCAGCATCATGGGAGCCATTCTGGGGCAGCTAGTAGGCAGGGGGGATATCCCGAAGCACATACGCCAAGAGTTTCAAGAAGGGAGAGCAGAGTTTGGTGGCAGAGGGCCGCGACTTGAGGATCTAATGCGAATGTTGAGGATTTCTATTGCTTCGCTACCCCGAGTTTTCATCTGTATCGATGCCCTGGACGAATGCCTACCGGAGCATCTACAAGCGCTTCTTGAGTTGTTGAGAGATATTGTTCGCGAATCCCCTAGGACGAGAATATTCTTCACCGGGAGGCCCCCTGTCAAGGAAGTTACTCAAATATATTTCCCCAAGGCTATTGCGATACCCATCAGCCCTAAGGCGGACGATGTCAGGCAATATCAGAAGATCAGGTTAGATAGGGATACCCAGCCAGAGGCGATGAGCAATGATTTGCGGGCAGACATTGCGAGAATCACGCTGGAAAAGATATCTGATGTGTGCGTAGGAGCATTTAGCGTTCCCACTCTATCAATGACGTATGCTCACCAATGATTATGCGCAGATTCCTCCTAATTTCGTTAAATATCGACGCGATTCTAGGAGAGGTGACAATTCGCCAGAGAAAAAGGAAACTGGAAGAGACAACACGAGGCAATGGGCTAGGCGACGCCTACACGACAACCCTAAGGAGATTGAAGGCACAGAAGTGTAATAAATCAACACTCGGACCCAAGGCCCTGATGTGGGTGTTGCATTCGGAACGGCCGTTACGGGCCGAAGAGCTCTGTCACGCCCTAGGAGTGGAGATTGGATCTGCAGATCTGGATTCGGAAAATGTTCCGGCGTTACAAACACTCTTATCATCTTGTCTGGGCCTTTTCACGGTCGAGGCGTCTTCGTCCACTGTCCGACTAGTGCACTTTACTCTGCAGGAGCATCTCTTAAGCGATCCGACCCTATTCCATTGTCCTCATTCAACAATTGCTGAGATTTGCCTGACATACCTCAATTTTGCATCTACTTGGGATCTCTCGCCAACACTTTATTTTGCCCCACCATCAATGCCCCTTCTAGAATATGCTTCATTTTACTGGGGGGAGCACACAGGAAGGGGCATGACGGAAAATGTCAAAACACTTGCACGGAGGCTTCTCAATAGATTTGATGAGCATATATCTGCTCGACTACTGTTATTGCGCTACGATAAAGGTAGAGGTTCGGGGGTATATTTTTACAGGAAGGGAGGACCTGTGGGATTTACAGGGCTCCACGGAGCTGCGTTCCTCGGGGTCCTGGAGGTAGTTGCTGCTGCATTGGAAATGAAAGAGTGGGACGCTAATGCAGCCGGTTGCATGGGAAGTACGGCTCTTGCATGGGCAGTTAGGAGAGGGCATGAGAAGGTGGTAAAAATGCTATTGGGATGCGGGGGTGTCAATCCTAATCTGGCAGACACCATATATGGCCGAACGTCACTCTCGTTGGCGGCTGAGTGGACACGAGGGGATAGTAGAGGCGCTTATGGAACGAGATGATGTCAATCCCAATACGGCAGACACCGAAAATGGCCGAACGCCACTCTCGTGGGCGGCCGGGGGCGGGCGTGAGGGGATGGTAAAGATTCTTTTGCAGCGAGCGGATGTTAATCCCAATACCTCAGAAACCAAAGATGGCCGAACGCCACTCTGGTGGGCAGCTGAAGGCGGGCACGAGAGGATAGCAAAGATTATTTTACAGCGAGAGGATGTCAATCCCAATACTGCAGGCAGCGAGGATGGCCGAACGCCACTTTTGCTGGCGGCCGCGCGCGGGCATGAGGGGATAGGAAACGTTCTTTTGCAACGTGCGGATGTTAATCTCAATACGGTAGACACCGAAACTAGCCGAACGCCACTCGCGTTAGCGGCCGCGCGTGGGCATGAGGGGACAGTAAAGACGCTTTTGGAACGAGAGGACCTGAACCCCAATATGGCAGACACCATATTGGGACGAACGCCACTCTCGTGGGCAGCTCGGGGTGGGTATGAGGGGGTAGTAAAAATGCTTTTGGAACGGAAAGATGTCCCTCACCGCCACGCCAGATAACAAGAACCAAACCCCACTTTCATTGGCTCTCTCTCAAGGGCATGATGGAGTCGTGAGGACCCTACTACAACGGTGCAATGTCACTTCCGACGCAGTAGATTTCAGTGGGCTCAAGGACTCGATTTCCGTGCCCCCAGACCGCGACCTCGCCGCGACCGAACCATTCAGGCTCCCTCAACCCCTGTCCAAGTCGTCTCCAAAGCTCTTGTATCCTCCAAAGAGAACTGACGCACATTCTAACAACACCCCATCAACCCTGCTGATTGTGGTCAACCGGTATTGGGTCCTCGCCTCTTTCGTTTTTCTTTTAGCTTTCCTCGTTTACCTGCTTCCTTCTTTGTTACCAGACAGATCTCCCCTAAATAATTGTCGTGGAAACAACCGGTGTAGGAAAGACCTCCGTATATTTAGACGTGAATAGGCTTTGGTAAGGGTGTTTTCTGGTTTCCGCTGGCTATTTCCTGTTTATCTACTTCCGTGTATTTCTTTGCCTCTTCCCCCTTTCCCTCTCTTGGAGTTCTGGCTCTTTATTCCTATTATTCATTAAGATGACACTTGTCATGTGTTTGGTGGACAGTGGTGTACAGTGGTGTCCTTTCTAGGTAATTAGACTAGAACAGGTGGAAATCTTGAAGAAGCCCGTCCTCAATTCGCAATCAGCTAAGCTATTTTCTCCCAGTATTTCTAGCTACATCAGGGAGGTGCCACATCATTAAATCACAACCCTAACCCTACATCACCAGGTATAGTGCAAATTGACACAAACCGGGTCCTCAAAACAGGCCAAACGCGATTTTGAACTAGTCAACAACAACAAGGAATTTAATATAAAAAAAAACCCAGGTGAGGAAGTCATCTCTAAGGAGAAGAGGCATTGGGTTTTTTTTTCTCAATTAAAAATAGCATGAAAATGTAGTTGAAGATTGAAAAGTGAAAATTTTGGTGAGAGTGAAACAAGTGATAGAATATACCCAGTGACATGCTGAAGAACACTGTGAGGAATAGATGATGACTAAGAAATTAGAAGAGAGATTGAGAAAATGATTATGAGAATAAAAGAGATGAATATAAGATCGAGGATGGGGTTTTCGGCCACCCCTGGTTTTCGGCCACCGTGGCAACCACCTTTACACACAAAATATCCAGAGCGCACAACCTGAGCAAGATGAATATTCGCGAGAACTCGAATGCTATGGCCATTGAAGCTATCAATAATGGCACCTCCAAATGAAAAGCCGCCAAAGAGTATGGAATTTCACGTTCTACTTTCTAAAGTCGGCGTTCTGGTGGGTCTAGTGCACAAGTTGGACATCATCATCAAGAACGACTCTCCCCGGAGCAAGACCGATTACTCTTAAACTGGATTATCCAGCAGGAAGCCTGTGGATGTGCCCCATCACATGCACGAGCAAGAGAATAGCAGCTTTGATCTTGTCATTCTCTGGAAATACCAGGCCACTGAGGCTCAAGTGGGTTTCAACTTTTATGAAAAGAAATCCGCAAGTCAGAAGTAGGATTGGAAAACCTAGCGAATCAGCTCGCATTCGTGGTACCCAGCCTCACCAGATCTAAGATTTCTATGAAAGGTTTGATAATATCCGCGCATGTCACAACACTCAGCAATGTGAGGTTTGGAACATGGACGAGCATGGCATTGCCTTGGGGGTTTTCAGCAATGCAGTCGTACTAGGAGTGTAACGAGCCCTAGATCAGTTGGTATAGCTTACCGAACCTCAGCCCAGCCAGTGGTCCTACTAGGACGTGGACAGGAACGGTACCAGACACCTGCAAAGTGACTTAGGAACCATATGTACCTTTCATGAAGAAAGGGTACTTAGGTACCTAGAGAGATAGGGTAACCCAGCAAGGCAGGGTAACCTTGGTGCACACTTAGGTAGGGTAACCCGGAAGCATGCTTAGGCAGGGTAACCCTTTAGATAAGGTAAGCCATCACCTCAGTTAGGCAGGGAAACCACTTAGGTAGGGTAACAGAGAGCTATAGGAAAACATATTAAGCAGTGTAGACGCCACCGGGCGTGCTACATTTGTGTAACCAGGTGTTTCTAGCTTGTGGAATCGTGTGTAACAAATAGGTCAATTACGCGGAACCTTCTGGTGACGCAAAGGGGCGTTACACAGACTTCCGCAGCGATTTGGACCATGATAGGGCCCAGTTACCCTACCTTGGGGATCGCGGATGAAATCGTGGACCTCAAGTTACCCTCCCCTAACGATATGCGAAACGCGAAATCCTACTACAAGTACCCCAGGGTGGTTAGAGTGATTTTGGCGCGTCCAACACCCCCTTGCGGCTCCCACGTTGGCCCCTTGCGACGGGTGGGAAAGGGTGACAGTTGGTAAAAGCCTAACAAAACTGAGAAATCGAAGGTGGTAGCGTAACCCCGTATAAGTCACTGCCGTCCTTCCGACCAGATACTGTCCGCAGGATATATATAGGGGTGGGCGACGGCCGACCCGGGCAAGTTGTTAGTATTGACATCAGATGGCCTTCCGAGGGTACTCTAGGTGCCTATAATCCCTATGGGAGGTATGGGGGTCCCACGGAATAGCTATCTGAGAGTCGGGGATAAACGGAAGTTTGTCTGGATAAAACTCTACTACTTACACAACGATAGCCCAGGCGCTATACCATTACTGAGGGACGTTACAGGACTCTAAGAGGCATTCAGTCTTATCACGGCTAAGGTGATCCCTGAACGGTTGGCTATAGGTAGCGCCTATTTAGCCAACTCAGTAAAGACACTTAGTGGAAGAGCTATGCAGTCACAAGAAAAGCTGCCGATAGGCCAAGTAGACACAGTTGACTGTAGTGCTTGCATAGACGGAAAAGCCATAGGGCTACTGAGTCTCATACCTAGGTTTGGGTTCAAAGTCGTATTGTCAGTTGGCCATTGACAAGACGGCGATCGGAGAGGTTTTTCTCTCCTGCAGGCATAATCAAAATGCATTGCAGAAAACCTTTATGATTGAACGGACTCAACTTATCCGAGCGATCCACAGGCCGTGAAGTTAATTCCGGAAGGGCCATGTGTCAGATGATCCCTGAGTGGAGAAGGGAGCTCTCTTAACGGTCGGAGTAGGGATGGGTGTCGTTGGCTTTATAATTCTACTTAAGTAAACGCGAACGGCACTCTACTCTGATAACCAACTATCCTCTCGAGAAGACTTGAATTGAGCGAAGCTCTGGCTTAACGATATTAAGTTTTATCATTTGATTGAATTATTTTTATCTTTACCTTCTGTGAACTTTGCGTTGAGTCTTTTGGTGCGGTCGCAACTTTAGGATCCATCTTCCTATAGGGTGCTCCTGTTACAGTATATCGTTAAGCTCTTCGCTTAACTCTCTCCTGAGAAATGTTGCTCCTCTAGACCCTTTTCAAACATTTACGAGTACTGGTAACCTTATCAGGAACAAGTAGGCCAGGGTGGAAAGTATTATGTCTGAAATGTCTCTTACGCATTCACAACGGACTACTGTCCCTCCCACACCGGGTCCCCTCTTGGACTACGATGTTATCGCAGACCTAAGGGGCTTGGGTTGGGAGGCGGTTACGAAGTTGATTGAAGCGGCACCCATTGAGGTGCCTGAGGAATGTCAGACCATGGTGGTCCCCCATCCTAGGGCACTCATGGAATCCATCACCCACAATCCCTCCGTGATGGTACCTGAGGCGGTCCCTGAAGGGGTTACTTTTGAACGTTTTAACCACGAACTCTTTGAGAATTACATCCTACATGAAGTAGGCCGTAGGTTCGTGGAAGCACAGTCCCAACTCGAATGCTTTATGGAGGCAAAGCGGACCTATTTTCAAGAGAAAATGCTCAACATGGCCACCGACTGGGTAAAGAAGGTCCAAGATGCCAATCGCCAGCAGGTCATGACAGCGCAAGCGCTGAAGGGTCGCCTAAAGGCCCTTGAGGGGGCTGTGAGTCAAGGAATCAGCATTGATTCCAAAAATGATGTGATTATGGAGCAAGCTCCTCCGCTTCCCCTTGTCCGCACAGGACCGATCAGTTTTGCCCCGCACTTTGCGGAAGTCATGGCAAATGTCACATGGCATGAGCATTTAACGCCACATGCCAGTGAAGCTTATGGACTTAGCCTCATTCCAGGCACATCGCGGGTATCACCTTTTGCCCACGCTGTTAAAGCCCGCCTAGCCAGCCAATCTCCGTGCCCTTCTGGCTCAGGCACGGTGCGGAGGTCTTCACGCTTTGCAGGGGTAACAAAGGACTAGAGACCCGCAAAACTTAAAACTACGAACGCCGTTGCAGCCCTTCCAGCTGAGCCATCAACGCCAACTATAGTTTAAGAATCTGAGTGACCATATGCGGTGGCAGAGGCAACTCTATTGCCAGCTACACCACAAAATCCGGCACTGCTTGTCCTCCCGACAGCACCGCCGGCTCTAGCCAAACCCACGGGCAGCGCCAGGAGGACTGGGTTTCCAGGGGTAGAAGCGCAGTCGGCTACGGCTTATTGTTCTCCTGCTTGTTGGATCGAGGGAAGACCTGATGGGAATATCGTATTTCACCATAGCCCGCCATGTACGAAAGGGACCGGAGAACTGATAATGCAAAATCCAAAGGTCCGAAGTTGAAAAAGACCCATTGTCGTTTCTGTGATTCGGAAGACCATACGGATGTTGGAGCTTGTCCCCGCTTCCAACAGTTAGTTCAGAGGGGAGTGGATAAGGTCCTTGCTGCTAAAGGTCCTCCATCCCCCGCACCTCCCTCAAGACTGTTTTCCCCTCCGGAAGCTTCTCTCCCAGAAGCCAGTCACGAAAGCTCGGAGGACTGCTTTAGCGGATATGAGGAACCATTGGGACTCCGCAGTAGAAACACTGGTGGACATGGTGGTAGCAAACCACCAGGTGGTGGAAACGTCGGCGAAGCAGGAGAACCAGGTGATTCGGACTCCTCGAGCAGTAGCGACAAATCCTCCTCCTCCCTCCCCGATCTCAGCAGATTTCTAGGCCGACGCAAGTCGCGCTGGAATGAGGCTAAGAAGCGACGGTATGATGAGCTGTTTCAAGCCTAGAGGGACTTTCTTCGAAAGCCCAACAAGAAATCCCACACTCGGCAGAAGAAGCCCGAGATGTTGGGGATCAAGAAGTTCAATGGAGACCCACTTGACACACAGCGATTCATCCATGATGCGGAGATTAGGTTTGACTACTATCGACACTGTAAGCTGTCTGATATGGATAAAGTCAGCCTGATCATCGCGCTTCTTGAAGGGGCCGCAAAGAAATGGTACAACAGCATCCAAGTGCACATTAGCCAGGATGCCGCTCAATGGGTAGGAGTGACCTTTAACCTAAGCAATGAGTTGAGCACTTGGGGAGGCTTCCGAAAACGCCTAGAGTCCAGTTTCGGCGGTCACTCAGATCGGGATCGTGCTCTTCGTGAGTGGAATGGTTTGGCTATGAAGCCAGGAAAGGTGGACCAATTTGTCGATGAACTCATTCGCATAGCCAGTGAGTTGCATTATGACACGGTAGTAGTGAAGGACAAGGCCCGCATTGGCATGACCGCAGAATTGCGAAATGCTTGGGGACTGAAAACTCCACACCCGCAAGCATACATCAATTACCTAAACCTGCTTCGCAACACTGGCCATTAGCTGGAAGACGTTGAATTCTTCAACAGAACGGTTGTTAAGAAAAAGCCTACCACCCACGAACGAGGAGATGACAAGTCCGCGGTCGCTAAGTGACAACGAAAGAAGGAGCGAGGCCCTGGGAACCGAAATCCCCAGCCTCAAGCGAGCACGGCCAACCCCTCTCCGGTTAAGAAATCAGACTATGAGATCAAATATCGGAATATTCCGACTACTCTGATTGACAAACACGGTCGGTTAAAGCAATGTTCGCAGTGTGGAACCGAGAGTCACTTTTGGAAACAGTGTACTGCTCCCGAACCCGTAGTGCAATCAATCAAACCCTCACGTAAGCGGTCTGCTTCTGAGGCTGAGCATTTAGCACCTACGGTATCTAAACACCGTCGCATTGAGGCTCCATCCCCTGTTGTCAAAAGGGTTACTGAGGTCCGCGGCTCCCCTCCGATTTTGGAGGTTGATACCGTTGGAAGTAATTAGGTAAGCCCTTTAGGCAGTGTCTGAGACACCAGAAAGCTGACTACCACTCTTTGAATTAAGGCGCGGAGGAAAAAGGTAGAAGGAAAGGGAAATTGGACTAGGTGAGTCCCCTCACCCTTACAAAAGAACAAGGCTGATCCGCCACTGTTAGGACAGGGTGGGATTACGGGTTTTCTTTTGTTAAGGTTTTGCGAGGGTTTATTTCTTATTTCCTTTATTGGTTGCTTTCCTTGGGGAAGACCAATAGAGATGGTCTGGTTTCATTGGTTTTGTTTCACTTATGTATATCAATCAGGCAGGACTTGATTAAGCAATTGAACTTATTTACAAGTTTACCTGAGGAGGGTTAAATACCCGAAATCTCGCAGGCGTGATAGTAAACACCCACACTTTAATATATAACGAGAGATATATTATGACGCTTAAGAGAACAAAACCTGTTAGCGAAGAAAGACCCACTAAGTGGACGAGGCTAGTTGGCCCGCCGCTCCACACTAGGTCAATACAGGTGAAAGTCCGCTTGGACTGGAATTTCAAGAAGCATAGAAATAGTAAGGAAACCTTACTTCTGTTGGACAGTGGCGCTATGGGTGCCATGCTAAGTAGCACATGGGTTAAGAGAGCCCAATTACCATGTATCCTTCGGAAACATCCGACACCAATCTCTGATGCAAGTGGCAACCAGATTCCAGGGTCCGGGGAACATTACACCACGACCGTGAGAATGAAGATAGGCGACCATGTGAATGATATAAGGTTCGAACTTGCGAATATGCCGGACACCAAGGTAGATGGCTATCCTCCGATGTCGTGGTTGAAGGACCACAATCCCGATATTGACTGGGAAACTGGTATTCTGAAGTGGCGTTCAGAAAACTGTAAGACAAACTGTCTTGTCGCTAAGGGACGAATGGAGTTCATCACTAGTGAAGAACTCCTAGCCGAGGATAGTAGTCAGGTGTACCTTTTAGGTATGGCAATATATACTAGAGAAGATGGCAAGGACATTAGCGTCAGCCTACTACCAGAATATAGGGATTATGCAGATATTTTCAGTCAAGAAAATATAACTTCCCTTCCCCGGCATACTGAGTTTGATCACAGGATTGAACTCAAGACGGAGGCCAAACCGCCATCGGGGCCTATATACCCCCTCTCTAAGCGAGAATTAGATGTACTATATGACTACATCCGGGAAATGGA
>QFET01008793.1:0-12782 GCA_003316355.1 Tuber calosporum | reverse complement strand
AGCCCAGAGCTCTTAAACTGCTCCTCTGGGCCCTTGTGGGAGTTATGTGCCTAACACCGGGCGTGGCGCTAATCTCAGCCACCAAGGTAGGAGTACTATTGCAACGAGTAGTACTAGGGGAGGATCCACTATTGTTCTTAGGCCTATGCCTACATCGTATTGATAGCAAAAACCCTATGGTTCCTATTGCACAATGCCAAATAGAGGAGCGGAAGGTAAAGAGGTAATAGTAATTGTATAGGAATGAACTTAGACGGTTGCGTGAAGAGTCCTAACTACAGGCAGCCTAGAGGTCCTTATATAGGAACTCTTCTCTCAACCCTAACCCTGGTGACTCAATCCTATGAGTCACACTCTCGGCATGACTCATATTGAGTCATACTATGAAATCCATCATCTGACTCCTATGAGTCAACTGTGCAGCGTCCCCAACCAAGCAAAACTCATAAAACAAGTCCTGTATCCCAAACTGGTCACATGTGCGAAACCCATGCCTCATAATGTGAGTCATGTGCGAAAATCATTACATCATATGACTCACCAATGTGGGTCATGCGCACGATCAACCAATCATAATATAACAATGATTGCACTAGTGTGCATCATGTGAGACCCCATGACTACTACTGAGTCATAGTGTGAAATCTGACAGCCATATGACTCATAACTGTGAGTCATGTGAAATTCTGCCTGGCTTAGTCACCAATTGTGATAAATACAAAATAAAGGTGCAATTGTAACACTTCAACATGTCAGATGGTATGGCATACTAAACCTCAGCCCAGTAAGGAACGAAGAGTGCCTAATGAGGAACAGCAGAGGAGGCCTGCAAAAGGCATATGGCAAAGGGAGGTATCAAGGTAGGAAATGTAGTTAAATACTAAGTCAGAGAGGGCAACCTAGCTAGCCATGGTAACGCTGATACCACCTTTGGTAGGGTAACCTTGTCAGACAGGCTATCACACCGTGAAAGTTACACCAGGCACCTGGTGTTAAGGGTAGCCAATTCTAAGGTAAAGCGAATTAGGCTAGGCTTCTAGAAATCAATTCGTAGACGGAGAGTGTCTAGGAAGGCTCAAGTCATAAAGATTTCAAGATAGAACATATGATATTGATAAAATCTCTTCTCCGTTGCTTTGATAATGGCTAAAGCTCTGGAGGCACTTCGATATTTATATCCCACGTCTGAGTGTTCGCAAACTACAACTGATTCTAATACAACTATGTACTATCTATCTCTTAGTTCCCAGTATGAATGTTATTTGACCCAGAGAATATGATTCCTCCCACGACATATGGACACGTCGGACCTCAGATTTCTCTGTGGGTGTGATGCCCTTATCAGCCTGAGACGTCATTCCTTCTTCTGCCGATTAAACCTGTTATCGACTCAAAGGATTTACCAAGGGTTTCTTACAACACCACGTTGCCAGCTTGGTTGTCAACCAATCTGTTTCCTGCCAGTATTTGCTGCCAGCATGCAGACTGCTTTCAGGATTACTGGAACTCACGATCGGCCTAATACCATATCGTGTTGGCACTGGCCTTCCTTATCAACTTGTTCCAGTAGGTCTGTAGACGTTTCTAGGCTTGTTCTCAGATTCTAAGTGTGCTCTCATTATTTTCCTGGAGCCCGCTTTCCATATTCTCTATTTCGTTAGTAGCGTCCTGTCACCTTTGACCACTTCCAGCAAGGGCTATGCGGAAACGGTCATAACTCTGCAGACATTGGGCCGAATCACTTGATTCCAGTTGCATTGGCCCGACTGACTCTCCCTCTACAAATACCCGATGAACAGAATCCTGTTGGACGGACGATGACGACTTATATGATGTTACGAGGGGGGCACCAATTTTCGTTTTTTAGAGTAGGGACACTTTTTGCCAAAGGCGCTGCAGCTGACGTGCATGCCTCAAATCAGGGCCTGTGGGGTATGAGTAGGTTTTTCATCACATTTTCGGCTGTATGCAGAACTGAATTCAGTGCCACATACACAAGTGCCTAGTATGAGCTCCATCCTCTGAAGATTTGTCTCAAATCGCTGGGCTTTAGGTTACCCTCTTTTCGCTTTCCTAAACAAAATAAATAATACATCCTTCTTTCTTGAACTCGACTTGGTAGGGTAAAAAACCTTGTGCATTTGCTAGTCCACACCAGGAAAACCATTTCCTGATTATTCCACATCGGCCCTCTTTGGCATTTCCAGATTCTCTCTATAAAATTTCTCCACCAATTCCTTGGCATGGTTTAAATATTCTGGGGGCTCCCAGGTGTTCTCATCTTTGGAGCACCAGGCCCACTCAACAAGGTATCTTAGTCCGCGTATTTGGCGATTACGCCCCCGAACTCGTCTAGTGTTAGAGATTATTTTGCTCTTTCCGATTCTTTCAATTTCTCATTCCAGGTCAGCGTCTACTTCCTCCGGCTCTCTAGGCAGTTGTTCTCGTGCCGGCCATATTGGCGTCCGGTAAGGTTTCAGTAAGGAGACATGTAATATCAGATGGATTTCCCATCGTGGGGAGATCTCCAGCTTGTACGCCCCTTCCCCACGTTTCTCCAGAACCTTGAATGAGCTGTAAAGTTTTGGACTGAGCTTTTTAGAGGGTCGCTTGGTCCTTATATTCCTTGCAGTGAGCATCACCTCATCCCCAACCTTCATGTCAGGTTGTTCTATGGCTTTGCAGTCATAGTATTTGCGCATATTTTCATGTGTCAGCTGTAATACCTCACGACTCTCCTGCTGTATTGTTTTCATCCAGTGTGCATACATGGTGGCCCCTGAGTTTGGAGCCCCCTGTTCCTTCATCCATTTTGTCTGCAGATGAATTCCATAGTTTGCTTAGACTGGTAACATGCCATGGGCATTTGTAGCCCAGTTATTGAATGCGTATTCGGCTAGCGGCAACACCGACCTCCCGATATCAGCCGGCTATGACGGCATACTCGTAGCAATCGACCGATTAACCAAAATGAGTCACTTCAAACCTTGCAACAAGGACATGAATACTAAAGACTTTGTGCAAATATTCCTAAGGGAAATATTTCGCATACATGGACTACCACAGGATATTATCACAGATCGAGGAACACTGTTCACATCGGAACTATGGAGAGAAACGACGTAATGATTAGGAATAGAAAGGAGGTTGAGTACCGCCTTCCACCCTCAGACTGATGGACAAACCGTGAGGACAAATGGGATACTTGAACAATACCTACGAGCTTATATCAACTATCAACAGGACAACTGGGCCAATCTACTATCGTTGGCAGAATTCGCATACAACAACGCAAGACAAGAAACAATAAAAACCACACCATTTTATGCGAATTATGGTCACCACCCAGAGCATGAGGCAATTGGCCACATGATACCAAAAGAGAGAACCGATAAGGAAGAAATGGGTCAGCTGCACAGTATCCTACGTCAGGAAATGGTCTGTGCACAGTTAAAACAAAAAGAGAATTACGATCGGCACGGAAAACCTGATCCGAATTTCAAGTCAGGCGATATGGTCTGGTTACTGCCAAGGAACATCAGGACCACAAGACCATGCAAGAAGCTTGACTACAAGAAAATCAGACCATTCAAGATCCTCACAAAGGTGGGCACAAGTGCCTATAAATTGGCCCTGCCCCAACAGATGAAGGTCAACAACACCTTCCACATCTCACTCCTCGAACCCTATCACAACAATCAACTCCCCTCACAAAGACAACTACCACCACCTCCTGTCGAAATCGAAGGAGAAAGCGAGTACGGACTTGAAGAAATCATCGATTCACGTGTCTAGCGAAGACGCCTGCATAACAGAGCCAAGTGGACGGGATACTTACCTGAATACGACAAAACCTGGTACCTGGCTCCGAAGTTCAACAATGCCAGCATCGCCTTTGAACATTTCCATCAGCAGTACCCAGGACAACCCCGAATGGGTTACAGTCAAGATCGAAACCGTAGAGGAACAACCAAAGGAACAGATGACCTTGGGACCCGCCGACGGTTGGGGCGATAGCCCAAGAGCTATCACACCAACGAGCCCCCCATATGCAACGCAGGAGGAAAGACAAAAACAGGCAGAACATAACGCTCTTTCTTGGACTGCCTGCTATGACGATGACTGCCAAGTTCATTTACGCGATAAGGAAGGATCTAATTGGTTTCTTAAACAGCCAAAAATACGCAAACAACAACAACCTCACAAGGACATGTCCTGGATCCACTGCTTCAAGGACAACTGCCGTGTACATCGACACAACAAAATCGATGCAGGGTATTACCTAAGACTCACTGGGGAAGCGGCACCCCTGACTGAAAACGATGCAGGCATACAGAGAGGAAAGGCAACTGTGAGGACACAGTTGAGGAGAGAGGGGGGCGAAAAAAGTGAAACAGATACTAGTCCAGATGTGGGATGCCTGGAACGACAGATTGAGGGGTTACGAAACCAACTTGGCACTGCTGAAGCCACAATTCAGAACCAAAAACAGGACATGCAGACCTACAGGAGGATGATTGCCGATCGAGATCGAAGGATCAGAACAGCGCACTTAATATTGGAAGAAGTCCGCAAAAGTTGGCACCACGGCGAACATCAGGTTAGGAAGTTGAAAAAGGAATTGCGCAGGTTTGGGGAAAGCCTGACGAGAATAGGACGTTGAGCCTGATGGGACTCAGGCTGATCGGAGAGGAGAGCTAATGTCACAATTGGTGACTAAGCCAGGCAGGATTTCACATGACTCACAGTTATGAGTCATAAGGCTGTCAGATTTCACACTATGACTCAGTAGTAGTCATGGGGTCTCACATGATGCATACTAGTGCAATTATTGTTATATTGTGATTGGTTGATCGTGCGCATAACCTACATTGGTGAGTCATATTATCTAATGATTTTCGCACATGACTCACATTATGAGGCATGGGTTTCGCACATGTGACCACTTTGGGATACATGACTTGTTTTATGAGTTTTAATTGGTTGGGGATGCTGCGCAGTTGACTCATAGGAGTCAGCTGATGGATTTCATAGTATGACTCAATATGAGTCATGCCAAGAGTGTGACTTATTGGTATGAGTCACCAGGGTTAGGGTTGAGGGAGGAGTTCCTATATAAGGACCTCTAGGCGGCCTGTAGTTAGGACTCTTCACGCAACCATCTAAGTTTTTTCCTCTACAATTACTATTATCTCTTTAACTTCCGCTCCTCTATTTGGCGTTGTGCGATAGGAACCATAGGGTTTTTGCTATCAATACGACGTAGGCATAGGCCTAAGAACAATAGTGGATCCTCCCCTAGTACTACTCGTTGCAATAGTACTCCTACCTTGGTGGCTGAGATTAGCGCCACACCCGGTACCGTATTATAAGGACGGCCCGGTTATCTACATCCAACCTACAGAGAAGTAGTTACCTTTTACAAGTCAGCTGACAGCATAGGATCGTAACAGTATTCAATCTTCAGAATTAATTCTTGCACCCTGTTCTGATCCTGTAAATTCTATGATCCTTCATCAGTCATAGGGCAATATATAACATTCTATAACATACACTATGAGTCATGTGAGACTAGTATATATAGTTACCAACTATCATCAGATCTGTCTCTGACTCTATCTGATTGCCTTGATAAACCTTCATTTTAGCCCTGATTATTGGTTTTTCAGTCAAAATTCAGTTTCTTCTGAAGTTGCCTCTCTGCTTGATACTGAGACTTGGTGATGAAACTGGAATAATAACCTCAAAATGAATCTTTTTCAAAACCATAATATCATGAAAGTGCTTTCAACTAGTATACCAATTTACAACAACAACACTACAACAACTTTCAATAATTTGTATAACTAATTAAAAAAAATTGATACCCAAACCCACATGCCCATATTTCCTTCTTAATATTTTTTTATAATACCCCACACCACTTTTTCTAAATTACCTTTGATGAGATATAGAGTCATGACCAGAAAACAAAGTACCTTTCCTGGCTTTTTTTTTTCTGTCAACCAGACAATAAAAGCCTACTTTCATTTGCATAGATTATGCTAACCCAGAATAACTACAGTTTCATAATGAAACTTGTTTTCTTTGATTCTAGTATTTTGGGAAATGGTGGACGGCCTGACATACCGTTATATTTTATTTCACCTTTTATATTATAATATGATACGACCCACCAGATCTCTAAATATACATCGTCGTACAAAATGCCTGTCCTTTACCCCAGGTTCCTGAGTTCACCGGTAACTTTTGTTCATTTTCTAGAAACATCCCTTGACCGTGGGTGTGATAATCAGAACTGCTTCCGTGATTCACTCCTGCTCTTC
Source organism: Tuber calosporum (assembly GCA_003316355.1). Lineage (NCBI taxonomy): Eukaryota > Fungi > Ascomycota > Pezizomycetes > Pezizales > Tuberaceae > Tuber > Tuber calosporum. Next base: position 6,456 of record QFET01008793.1, on the reverse strand, counting down.
AATATATACTGGCCGGCCGACAGGTCTCTTGCGTCAGCCCTGATCCAGTCCTATTCCTAAATGTCTGTCAGAATGCTTCAAGTAGGGGGACTGAGTTGTCCATCTCCCCGGCTGGAGTATGAAAGAAGTGAGGCGAGTTGAAAATGGGCTCTTTGTGCCGAAAGCCTCATATTGGCTTCCGGACAATCAGTTCACATGCCCACCTCGGCCGAAGGGAGAAGTAAAGATGATTGGATAAAACTCTAGGCCGGGGAACACGATTACTACAGTATTTTTGTCAGGATGGATGCTATTGGTTGGTGCAAGGGTAAGGGGTGGTGACCCCACGGTGCTCGAGTATGATACAGACAATACTTCTCTACAAGTACTGTACTCCTCATAATTTGTGAAGCCCGGTCAAATGTCATCTCCCCTTTCACCTATGGTATTTCTCCATTCCCACTCCCCCGCAAATTAGGTTGTTATATTATTGTCTCACTTCCTCACTATTTCATTTGTCGGCGCTGATGCAGCTGTGAAGAAACTTTCATTGCTGGGTACCTATTGTAAAATAAATGAGAAATCCTACGCATGGCCGATACCGAGTGTGCCACGAGATGAGTTGACCTGGGCATCATGGCTGACAGGACCAGCCATCTCTGAAAAGATGGAGGGACTCGACTTCCCCAGGAGGAGCCCTGAAAATCATCCGGCTTTCCGTCTCACACAGATCAAAACACCCCTTGAGAATGACGAACCAGTGAACAACGAAGCCTCACCTTGGCTATTGTACTACTTTCGGTAATGCACAGTACGAGTATCATACTTTCTTACTTGTTTGATCTTCATCCTATCAACGGAGCACGGTGCAAGACTTTCCTTCTTTTCTTACTTTCTTTTTCAAAACCTTCCCTTTCGCCTCGCCTCTACGGGAGGGGAAATAAATCAATTGACAGTTGAAGCCCCGTCTCAGGAACCGATGAGGCTCTGCTGTGCTTCCATTTTTCTTTTTCTTTTCCCACTACTGGTAAAACTAATGTACGAAAACACAAGTACTCGTGCTCGAGCACTTGCACGAGTGCTCCGCGAGGCGACGCCGATGAAGGAGGAAAAAGGAAAAAACAGTGTGAGGGGAAACATTGTTACGTAATTACTCACTTGCCATTCTAGGCGTTAGACTTATCTAATGCTGTGGGAGGGGGGGAAAGAAGGAGCGAAGGAAGGAAGGGGAGGAGGGAATCTAACTCACCATACTCGTACGGTACTAGATTAGATCGGAGGTTGGAAAGGTGGGCTGGGGCGCTTTGGTTTGATGGGGTGCTGTATGGTGCGAACTGCTTTGAACCGGACTACTTTTTGTAATACAAGTACTTGTAGTATTGTGCTTATGGGTATTCGTACGAGCGATATGGTGTGGAGATACAGCAGGATCATTGAGAAGGACTGACAGCGGAACACTGCTCTGACCTGCCCCATCACGTGCATTAAGCTGCCGGATGGACGGCAAGGATTCGATCAAGATGAATGATAACTTACCGCAGTCGTGGGGGAGAAAATCCCTACCGTGGAGGCTAGGAGCTTAATTGAGAGAGATAATGGAACTATTTCCTCACTTTTTAAAACCCTTCAGCGGAGGCCTGGGGCAATGGAGAGGAAGAATGCACAGTACCATGCACCGATATTTCTCTTGGCACTTGAGTCTGGTGGGGGGGTGTGTGCGAGGGAGCAGAATCTCCATGGTAACAAATGGGAGGGGGTGGCATCAATCGTTGGTAACGCATGATATATGGTACTTGAGCTTCACAACTTATCAGACTTTACTCCAGCAATCATGTCAAGTCACTGTGGGGGCCTGACCCGGCCACAGCGGTCTGGGTACCCTTCCGGCACTCAGGGTTTAGGATGGAAAATGATTGTGGACGGTTGGAATATATTCGCGTAAAGAACATGTAAAGGGGGGGGTCATATAGCGAAAAAAATAACAAATATCATACCGAAAAAGTGAAACCGGAGAAAATAATTCTGTAGAACTCGAGAATGATTTTGTGGAGGTTGGGCTCCTATATAATTCCATGTATCAAACATCCGCCGGAGATAGGTATCATAAGAACTGGGACTGAGAGGGCACCCACGAGTCGACCCGAAGCCAGTATTCTTTGGGGTATGGTAATTTGATATTTCAGCATACTCCATTATCAATTACAGCACAGAGATTTTCACCCCCAGTACGATACAGCGCAGTACACCCGGGTTGGTAAGTTCCCCCACCCTGCCCCCTACCTCGAGATCAATAGCTCTTAAGAGCAAAAAAAGGACAAGGTGGTTAGCTATTTTCGGACGCAGCACTAGCTGTGGCCTGGCCGGGCGTTTGGGTATCTTTGGTGCATATCCAACACGTTGGGTGGGTTGCACTCTCCAGATGTACTGCGGGGCAAGCTGGTTGAGCTGTTATACCTTGGGACTGTTCTGCCGTGGGTAGCCAGCCGTATACCTAGATCAGCAGTGTCTCCCCGTAATAAGAGAGACCAAAATCATTTATAATAAGAAACGAGGTTGGAAGGAAACAAAGGAAAAATAAAAGCATTTGTGGTTTAATGCCGACTGCATGCCCGCCCTGCCAGATTTTTCTGCACCCGTTCGGGATTCAGTCGCCATCTTTTGCCCTGTGCCCAAGTTTCCCTACCTGCCCACTCTCCCGCTGCACACAGATTCTTCTTTACAAGAACCATTGGCCCTGTCGTTCTCAGATTCGGGTATTGTACTTCCCATTGCCACTAGTTCCTCCAGCCCCTCTGAACCAAACATGATAAGATCTCCGGGACCCTGGCCCTCGGGGACACTGTCCCCCAAGAGATCCTCCCTGCAGTGTTACTCAGTACTCCAAATTCGGTTGGTCCTCCCTCCTCAATTGCAGGTGGTGGGAGCAGAGTAGCCAGGAAGGATTCTATGATGGCTGTGCCATCTTGACTTGCTTTGTAAACATAGACTGTCGCTTGCAGGTTGCCAACCAAGGGCTCATTTAGCCGGGCCAAGCGGTTCAAGCCCAGTATCTTTGCGGCCAAATCATGGTAGTCCGTTGTCTCATCTATACTATCCAACACTATTTGTTCCTCCTTTGTGCTTAGATCTCTCATAGAACCGCCCTCTGGCTCCCGGTTCTCTGGGCCCGCGGGGCTCGGTTTGTTGCTTTCCGTAAATGCAACCGCAATTACAACGTGTGTCTGGCCCTCGGTATGCAGTGAACCCAAGCGCCCAGTCCTCCGTCTTTGGGTCCGGGCCGGATGGACGGCGGTGCCTGAATAGACGCCCGGGATGGACAGGCATGTTGGTGTCAGTCCGGATGACTGCCCGGGAGGAACGGGCGGGAACTGCAGGTGTCTCAGGTTGGGGAATCGGCTGGATCCCTACAGGTAATCGGTGGAGACTACTCGAGTATAGGTGACGGGCGGGCCCCACATGCGACAGGTGGGGACCGCAGGTAACGTCCGTGGGTTACCGATCGGTAGAGAACCGGAGAGATCTGCTGTCACCCTCTTAGACGGTAGCGATTCCCAAAGTATGGGCGCTCTTGCCCTACAGCTTGAGATACATGCCTAGAACGCCCGGGACTGGTTCAATAAATCAATTCAACTAGGCATCACTGGGGCATGATCGGTGCTGGCAGGACTGTCGGGACGCTTGGGATACCTGTCAGTCTGCAGCTGCCATAGCCGCGCATCACCTATTATGCTACATGCTTCTCACTCCATCCAGCCTGGCATACGATAGTGGGAACATTTGCCCCAGGCAGCCTCACGTATGCATTCGGAATCTTTTGGGAAGACTCACAGAAATCACCCTTGAAGCCGATGAATGCAAGGCATTGTTAGGTTAATTCGGAGGAAGAGCTGTTCCATCACATATACCTTCCTGAGTGAACCTGGGCCAAGGCCCTAGTTTGTTTTGCCCCTAGCCTTTCGATTGGGGATCCTAAAACATTATCGGCAAAAAAACTCTCCAGGTGGCTCATGCATAGGTATGGGCATGCGGTTTTTTTTTATGAGACGTTCATTGATAAAGTTGTACTCGAGTACCCATGGCCTATCTGACCGCTTTCCATAATTGGAGGATGCTCGCCCTCCCACGTCTTCACATCTTCTGGGGAAACCCCGCCAAAACTTAACTGCCCTTCATGTTCCGCTCGGATTTTCAACATCAACTCTAAGTGCAGGTCACTCACCGTGCCTGGCGGTTTCATCCCATGAGCAGGATGCGCCTGATCTAGTGGAGAAACAAGCGGGGTATCCGTGGAAACAAGTGTTGGTGCGATTGCAGTTGTTCTGGGAGGCATGGGTGTTGATGGGAGCTTGGTACAAGTAGTGGGGGGACGGGGGTCCGTTTTGGGCGAAGATCATTTTGCGGGGGATCTCGGTGGAAGTGACCTGGTATTATCATGTCTTTGGTATCACACACCGGTCGCCGAGAGGAGAAGAATAGTCCCCAGTTCTCCCAAGCCCAGGTTAGAGCCACCACACCAAATGCTCATAATACTCGAGTATATGCCAGTGCGATAAGGACCTGGTGGGCGAATCAGCGCACACAACAGAATAGAATAGGAGGTGGTGGAGAAGGGGAAAATGGGTAAAGAATACGGTAGTAGTAGCGAGTTGATCCAGGGGGGGGAGAGAGCGAATGGCTGTTACACCTAGCAAACATGTACGGTATCATACTATAGGATGTCTGGCCACAATAGAACTACTCGGCTTATGCTGCCACTTTCAATTAACATGATGTGAATATTTTATCTGGTTGAATCACAGCACGATGCCTCACAAGGCGCAGGGGGTGTGCGAAAACATCCCCCCTGGCACTTGTAAAAAACCCTTTCGACACGCCATCTCTCTCTTGGCCTAGGATAGGTTTAGTTTGACAAGTTAGCGGAATGGCATACCCCAGTTAATGAGATCCACCAAGCCCTGGGGGCTGATCTTATACCATGACAGGAAAGCACTAACCCTTTTCAAGACCAGACCGGAGATTAGAGGCCTGGCCGAGATAGCGAATTTCAAGAGTTTTTAGGGTATCATCCGAGTTCTCGGTAATATGTTTTCGCACAGTTAATTTAAGTTAACCTGCAAAATAATCCCTGTCTTGTACGAAAATATATTCCTGGTTAAGTTACTTGTCCTCGAGTGGGGAAACTTCGGGGGTGGCAACTCTTATTGACTGTATCGATGATCGGAGCAGCATCCCACGGTATGCAGGTTGCTGAGGTCAAAACATGTTCGCCCTCTCCCTATGGCCGTATACCTATTAAGGTGGTGTCTCCTCTAGATAGGAATAAACTTGATAATCCCTGGTTGCGATGATGATTTCCAGATTGGACCGTGATATTATCACCCTCCCCCTAGCCTTCAACTGAACGGCTCATCACACGAATATTTCTACGGGGAAGCCCTTGGTGAGCTGAATACAAAGAGAGCCTTATCCCCTCCTGATTGATAACTCCTGATACGCCTTTCAACCGCCAAGATTTCGATAGACTTTTTTGTTCCTTCGGTTTGACTCCGCCCTGCTGCCCGGTATATACAAACATCACCGTATTCGCAAGTCAAATTACTCGAACACTCACGGTCCAGAGGGACAATTTTAAAACCTAACTCTGATCAAGGCAAGTAAGCAAGCAAGCAGCCGGAAGAAAGCATCACCCACAGCGCAGCACTGGGTGTCCCGTGCCAGATCTCACTTTCAAGGAAACCATACTGCACAATACAATATCTTCGAGGACGCACAGCAGCAGCACCGTAGCCAGCGGGCGCCGGGGGCGGCAAGGAATCCCCGGAGAAAAGAAGGGAACCCCTCCTGCGAGGGACGAGTAGTGATATGTGGTGAATCCATGGCAGGCGGTGTAAGGAATTCACCTCTACCTTCCTGTACAGGCCCAATAGATTTCCACGAGTTGGTCTAATCTAATGACAATATTTTACCGGTCCAAGTCAGGGATTCTTTTGTGGGTTAACCTAGATCAGATATTCTCAAGCCTTCCAACAGATATCATGCAGCACTACAGTAGAGTAGGAACCTTATAACTGGAACGGACAGGGGTATGGTTGTCTGATTAACCTCAAATAACTATTCCATAACTTTCTTGCGCGACCTTTGACAGGATCGGTATGATATATAATACAGAATCCTTATGCACCAAAATCTGATGAATCCTTTTCAGTCATCCTTTTTCTTTTCTTTTTTTCTTTCCTTTTTCCTTTTTTCATTATCTTTGAATGTTACCACAAAACCCTGCTCAGAGACAGTGAGAATCGCAAGCTCGCCCCGGGTATTCTTCAATGGCTATCTGAACCAACACTGAAAAAAAAATAAAAATAAAAAATACCGTCGTCCACTCATCCATCTCCATCCACCCACCCATCCATCCATCCACCCATCTGCCATCCCACCCCCCCTCACCCACTTACCAACCCACCCTTTCTCACCCTCACC
>QFET01008791.1:2373-30284 GCA_003316355.1 Tuber calosporum | reverse complement strand
CTTGGCTCCACCGCCCCCACCCCCCTCTCAAACCCCCACGACAGCGTCATTCCCGCCACCGCCCATAGCGGCAGCAAACTCGGCTTCCCAAATGGGCCCATCCCCGCAGCAATTGCTCACCCCGATCGATCCGGCACTCACTGCAGACGAACCCATACAGGGACTTGATATCAAGCGCGAGCCCCGCACAAATAATCCGGAACATACAGAGGATAAGAAACTTGATAATCTCGTGTCTGATATTGGCCTTGTCTCTTTCGCTGGCGCCAGTGACCCTAGGTATCTGGGTTCCGCTTCAGGAATCTCCTTTGCGAGAGTAGTGTTTGCGGCTGTAAAGAGCAGCGCTTCAGGGACAAGTAGTGATCAGAATGGGGTAGGTGGCGAGGGTGGATCATCAGGGCCTAGGCGATTCCGGCCGAGGATTGGGTCGAGCACAAGGATCAAGGGCGCTAGAGGGCTAGGCATAGGAGGGCCAAAGGAAGAATTGGTACCAGATGATGATGAAGACACACAGATGAGTGGCTCATTTTTCGGGTTGCACACCAAACCTTCCATCATCCCTGCGCCTTTCCCGAGTAGGGCATTAGCGGAGAGGCTTGTAAATCTGTATTTCGAGTATGCGAACCCCCAAATACCCATTCTGCACAGGGGGGAATTTGCTGGTGTTATAGATAAGATTTACGGAAGTGAGGAGAGGGTGGACGCCATGGCCAATGGCGTTAACGGAAGCGCGCTCGGCGGGACTCACAAAGAAAAGTACCTACTAAATATTGTGTGTGCTATCGGCGCAGGAATATTCTTGACGGGGCCGGACGACGGGGATGATGAGGGCCATGACCATCACGAGGCGGCAGGAAAGAACCCCGAAGGATCACCAAAGATCAAGACCGAAGGGGGGAGGAAACCCAAAAGAGCTTTCAAACAATTCGAACCAGAATCCTACCACGCTACAGCAATGGTGCATCTAGAAGCCTTTTTGAGCCAGAGTAAGGGCGGCCTTGAGGAACTCCAAGCTGTGCTCTTGCTTGCTGGATATGCTTTGCTCAGACCGGTTTCCCCAGGGTTGTGGTATATAGTTGGTGTCGCCGTAAGGCTAGCCGTGGATCTGGGGCTGCATTACGAGGACGCGGAAGCAATAGCCGCAAAAAGCGCAAAGAAGGATGGCAAGAAAGGGAAGCGGCAGTGGTCCAGAGAATTGAGAAGACGTCTTTGGTGGTGTGTTTATAGTCTCGATAGGCTGGTCAGCACCTGTGTTGGCCGGCCGTTTGGAATTTCAGACGAAGTAGTCAGTACGCAGGTGGGCGATTCTTACACCCCTTCCTCTTGAGTTTATTGCCCCACGGAGAGAGGAACGTGCCGTTGTTCTTGTTTCTATGTTGATGTGCCAACATGGGAATTTCTTGCACTTAGTTTCCGTCACTCCTAGACGATCAGTATATCCACCCGACGGCTGGAATAACCCCCCCTCCTCCGGGAAAGGAATTGCCTTCTTACAAGACAATATCTCACCACTACTTCCGCCTCCGCCTGCTTCAGTCTGAGATATTACAGGTATTACAGCAACAATCGCATTCCCTTGCATTCACCAACACGTCCGGCAACCCTCACGCTGAGCCTCCGGTGCCAAAGCCTTCAAAGAGCGATATTTATCCTCCTCACCATCCTTACCATTTGCAAACTCCTTTCCTCCGCAATTTTGAGACAGTGCAGTGCTGGCACAAGGACGTGGACCGCCGCCTCAAAGAATGGATCGACACGGCCCCACAATCTAAAGAGCAGACTGGAGTCTCATTTTCCCTCGAATTTTTGCAGCTAAACTATTGGCAGGCGAAGATAATGCTCTATCGGCCATGCCTTTCTGTTCCGGTTCTACTCACGGGAGAGTTGGGGCCCAATGGAAATTCTTCTCGAGGAAGGGCTGCCGAGCGAGGATTTGGAGGAGGGAAGGTTAGTGCGGAAGAGGAAGAAAGAGTTTATTTGACTGTCGCAGAGGCGGGAAGTAAAGTCCTTAGGCTATATAGGCAACTCCACCGGGTCCACCAAGTGAACTATACGTTCCTGGCTACCCACCACTTATTCATGGCCGGTAATTACCCCCTAGTCATACCCCTTTCCCCCGCCCCTGGCTTGACGCTGACGCTTGCGATTAGGTATCTCTTTCCTTTACGCAATCTGGCATTCTCCATTGGTTCGTTCACGCCTGGCCATGGATGAGGTAGATTTTACCATATTGGCTGCTACCTCTGTCCTCGGAGATTTGGTGGATAAATGCCCCCCTGCTGAAGCTTGTCGTGATGCATTCGAGCGTATGTCACGTGCAACTGTCCAAATGTGCTTAGGAGGTGGCCGAGGGCCAATGAGCAAAATTGTACCTTCGGGGACATATGCACAACATGTTGGAGTTGCTGGAGCAACAGGGACGAATCGCGGGGGGATGGTCCAGTCAACGCAACACCCAGCGACGTTGAAAGAAGAGGACGATGACGATGACGATGACGATGACGATGAAGAAGGAGGGATAGAGGAAGTTGCGCCGGGCTTCACCAAAGACTTTCAGAGCATGACGAGATCCTTCGCCGGATCCCGACAACATGATGACTATGAGCCCATGTCAGCGATAACCCCCCCCCCTACAGCACAGGAACAGCAGGAGGAGGATCAGCTAGTGCAGGAGCTCAAGCAGCAAGAACAACGTCAACAAGAGCAGCGACAGCAGCAACAGCAGGTAGAGCAACGTAAACGTCAACCTCACTTTGACGAAGACTTTCGCGAACTCTTTACTCCTACCGCGGGAGGAAGCAACACCGTCCCAAGCCTGCGCTTCAACCAACAGCAGCTCCACCCTAGCAACCCCCATCACCCTCACCCTGCTTCAACCCCCTCCCCACAATACGCCTTATCGCCGACTCACAGCTTTGCACCACATCACCCGCTCACATTCTCTTCTCCACCACACACGCACAACCAACTCCCACTCTCCCTACAACAGCACTTCCAATCTCCGTCCGTAGATCAGGACGGCATGAGCATCGACCCGCAGCTTGCACAGCCGGTAGATTGGGGAAACCTAGATATGTCGGCGTTTGGTCTTGGTAGCTTGGACTGGGAGGGTGACGCTTGGAGCGATAGCGGAAGTACGGGGGGCGTAGCTGGGAGCGGGAACGCCGCGGGGCAAGGAATGGATCTTTTTGACGGATTCTTTTTTGGCCCTGGTGGGGCCTGAATCAATCTATTGGTAGATTCTTTAGGATAATTTTCCTTATTTCCCTTTTCGGTTTTGTGTGAAAGTGTGGCGCCAAGCGAATGGGATCGGGTCGGAATTAGTTTTGTGTATTATTACGGAGCGTTCAATCTTCAATTTCCTCGATAATATCATTCCTTCCTTTGGCAATTGTTTGTCCTCATTAGTGTATTGTTTTAGGACATGTAGGAATTTTTTCCATTTCCTTTTTCCACTTCTGTTATACGTCCCGCCTATCCTTGCCCCTTCCACTCTATATTCCTTTACTTTCCTCAAACAACAGCCCTACCCAGTTTGTGCCCCAAAGCATGCGAGGCTATATCATAGCAACAAAGGTGTTGTTTTTTTTATTTTTTTTTTGAGAATTATGGGATAACATTCTTCATAGGAAAACCATTTGTTTATTTATTTTATTCCATTTTATTTTATTCTCTTCCAGGAGGTTTAGTCTAGCGGCATAAGCAGCACGGGTACGGCGAATTAAGCTCGAGTCCGGAGTACCATACAATAAAGTAACGATCGAGGGATGAATGTCGTGTTGTCGTTGGAATGAGGTCAAATTCTTTCGTACGGGGTTATCAAATTTATTCGAGAACCCTGGTGAGACACCGCCAAGAATCGGCATACAGTCCGGGGGAGAGATGGACGAGAGGTTGGGATTTGGAGGAAAAGAGTTGTTGATGCTGAGATGTGTTTTAATTTGGCAGTTTATTGCTGCTGAGAATGGAGTGGCTCTCTCTGGTGGTTCTTATAGCGCTCGTGCAGTCGGTGCTGGACTGTGCAATGGGATCTGGGAATGCTGGGTTAGATTGCGGAGGTGGGTGTATCTAGGATAAGATACTGTGCTGAGGTGTGTCGTGGGGTAGTGACTGGTCGCGAACAGTATTCGGCCTTGCATTGGAGCGGCACCTCGTGCACCACCAGGTAACGTAAGTTAACGATCGACCTCGCAGGAAACCAGAGTTATATTCTGAAAAACGCAATATACTGAACGTCTTATGCTCAGTAGATAGCAACTTCACGTTATCGATCACGTCAAATCCCAATTTCAAACAAAAAAAGACTTCTGCGCTCATCCGTCGTATCATACAGGTTCCCCAATAAAATGTCACTTCCCCGGGATCCATCTTGCTGTATTCTCTTGGAGCATAGTACTTGTGGATGGGGAAGGTACACAAGTCGTCACTAGGTATCCTAGTACCCCATTATTGAAGCTAGCAGCTGCGCAGTATAGTAGATAAACAATCATTCCCTCCACCTCAATTTAGTATTTCAAACTCAATGAACCAAATCGTCTACCATCCAACAAAATCGCTTTCAACCTCCGGGTTAGTCACCAGTACCACCGCCTCCCCCTCCACTTCCACTCCCACTTCCACCCCTACTTGAGCCACCACTGCCACCACCACCACCACCACCGCCACTACCACCGCCGCTATCATCACCACCACCACCGCCACTACCACCGCCGCTACCATCACCACCACCACCGCCCTCCAAAACCCTAGATCGACCCCCCCTCAACTCCCACTCCTGCCGGCTCGCCGCCCGGCGCTTATATATCAGGAATGTCACCCCACCCATAGAAACAGCGATTATTCCTAGTAGAAGGATTATTACGTGGATCTAGGAAACTAGGAGTTTAGTATCTGAATAACGATAACGGGAGGAAGAGTGAGGAATACCCCTGCGAAGCCTTTATCTCTTGACATTCTTGGATGTGGTGGAGATTTGATTTGGGAATTAGGTATGTGCTGTTATATGGGGATATTTTGGAGCTGCGAGTGGACGGGGGTGTTATTTAAAAGGTACGGAAGATGGGATAGTATTTGTTTCTTTTTTTCCTGCTCGATAGTATAATGAGGATTTGTTGGTTGTGGTATGGTATGGTATGGTGGTTGGTCATTGGATTTTTTGCATGGAAGGCTAGAGTGAGAGGTTTCCGCTGTTATTGAAGAAAGACCCCGTGTACAAGCGTTCATTGGAGACTGTGATTGAATGCATTTGTAGGATCTCTCCGGCTCAAGTATTTACCATCTCTCTTCGAGATACACTGGATGGGCGTTGAGTATCAACTTACTTGATAACTATTGACTCACAGAACATCGATGGTGGAGATGGGGAACACTTATATGTCCCTTCATTGAGGAAAGGCTCCTTCCCTATATAGCCTCCAAACTTAGCCTACGCCTCAACCACCCCACATTAGCCATCTTAGTACGCATACTTAATCGCTCACCATATAGCCCGGTAGTTTTCATAAAAGTTAGTGCCAATCCTGTCAAGTTACCCCTGCCTTTTCAGACTGCGAGTGATAGCCATAGATGGCAAGGCTTGAGCCGCGGCAGATATAAATGCCTATTCTTGATGAGCCCGAACGAAGCAAGATCAGAAGTGAATCGTCGTACCATATCTGGCAGGAAAGGGAATACGGGCATTCAAGGAATCCCCAGCGAGCGTTAAGGGTCCAGGAGCACCCTCCCAGGACATGTTTCATTCAAGATTTCCACGTCTGAAATCCAGCAATTCCCCAGATTTACTATCGCAGCCAATCTGAATCCGTGAGTTTGCCATGCAGACACTCCGGATTGGCCCTTGCCAGTCAGTGTTAAGATAACCTCAGAACAGATGTGTTGTTTCGGAAGTCGAGAGGAGAATCTGGTTTCCTTTTGTATTCAAATACAGCGCTAGATATGAATTGGCTGATCAATTGATCGTACTACCAAGCTTGTTAGAACAAGTAGTAGGCCTCTCAGATCACAAACACTCACTCGGAAAGATGTCCTCTCATGTGTTGTTGTAAGAGCCTGAGCGCCTGAGCTACTTCGAGAGAGGGAGGGAGAGAGAGCGATCGTTTATGTAGTCAAATGGCAACACCCAATAGCGGTGGAAACGAGATTAAAACAAACAGTTTAGAAAACAAATAGGATCAGTTTTGCCTATTCGACGGATTAATTGATCGAACCACGATATGAGAAAGAGGAAACAAGGCAAGTAGCCTCTAACAATTTTATTTTGGGATAAAGGGATGATGGTAAACTCTATATATACAGTAGGCATCCTCAAAAGGTATTACCAAATAAATATTGACTATATCCCAAACTCTTTCATGATACTCCTTGCGACTCCTTTCCCAGATCACAACCAAAAGGCCCGCGGGCCATATTTCAACAGGCACAGGCTCGTATTACGCATTCCATCCCTTTCGGTTTTCCAGTTCTAGAGCGTTCGAAGGTGAATGCTGCCGATCCAACATAGTATGCTCACTCCCTAACCTTTGTCCGCAAGAGAAGCCATATACTTGGGGAGGTTCGACCTGTCTAGTGCGATGTTATGACGGCGCAAAGAAATGCTCTTAGCCACATATCACTCGATCGTTCTTTCGGTATGTTGGAGTTTGTAATCCTGAAATACTTTTTTAAATTCTAAATTCCCAACTGGCTTGTGCACAAATAGGTCGTTGCTCTGAAGGGCTTCCATCTTAGAGGTTATAATTGTTTGGTAGATGGTGCAAGTTCAGGGTGAATCCGTGCAGCACCAGGGGGCTAGTTATAAGATAAGAGAAGTAAAGATCGTTATTCAAGATTTTCTGAATTCATCTTCCTACGGTTTTGTAAACGGTATCATACATGTTACAAGTATACCTGTATGTTTTTTCCAAATCAACTTGGGAAATGTGCGGAGTATACGGCTTCGCATTTCTCTGAGCTGGTATAGGGATTGATATTTTGGGAGACAGGGGCGGAGTAAAAGTTTACCTTCAAAATCAGACCCCGCATACTGCCTTCCTATGCTCTACTCAATCTACATTAGCAGGCATTGCTTCTCTTCTCTTCATCTTCCTACTGGCACGTGTAAACCCCCCAGTATCTTAATACCCTTGTATCCTGACCGATTCCCTCTCAGGTGGCAAGGCATTGTGGCAGTTAGTTGATTTAAATGAGATTTTTTCCTCGCTTTTTGTGATGTGCTACAAGCTAAGTCAGTAGTCACTTTTAAACTACGATGGTGACGAACGGCTAGCAGGCAACGATCAACAGCGAAACAGCGAAACGAAAGGGCAGCTACTATATCAGTAAGGCAAGAGAAAACTCGCGATCGCCAGTGCACGGCTATTGGTAAGTGGAGAAGTTCACTCATTCAACTCTCTCTCCGCACTATTGCTCGCTCTGGGGCTCAACACAACCAATAAAACGGTAGGGGCAGGAGTATATAATATGAATCACGACAAAAAAAGCATCTTCCTTTTTTACCTTCCCACCGCCCACTACACATACCTATTTTCTCTTCTACGCATGTGTCTTCCTTTCCCTTGCGCCCCCGTGGTAACAAAAAAAACAAAAAAACATGCTTCATAAATACTCCAGCTGCCTTCTTGAAGTTCCTTTGGCTCTCCCATCCCATCCTAGCCGACGGATGCAAGTTCTCCTTCCATGGATGTGGCAATCGAAAAACGCATCTCTGATGCTTTTATCCGAACGAATGAACCTCTGTCCGAACGAATCGCTATCCCAACAAACCTCTCTCTGAATGAACCTGTCTGAGCAATCTTCTGTTGGGATTGCTAACATCTCTCAGACCAATGAACCTTTGTTCGGCCAACATTTGTCTGCCAAGCAACGAACCTCTCTGTAAACAACAAAAAACAGCCTCCTAGTACGCCAAGCAGTTATCTACTTCTAACAATCTCTACCTTGGATGTTTGGATTTTTTTTTTTCCCTATTACTCTTGTTTTTGACTATTTCAACCTCTCCCTGCATTCACATTTATTATATTGGTATTTTCAGATATTGGCTACTGGAAACTCTGCTACATATTCAGATATATGCTTAAGTATATATCAGTGCACCTCTACTATAGCAATTAACCATCCTCTTAACATCTTGATTGAGCTAAGCGTTCAGACTTAGCAATATTATGTTTTATTATTTAATCCTGCTACCCAGTCGTTAACTAGCCTTGATTTACATTTGAACCTTTAAGATGCCATTGAAACCAAATGATCCACTTCCCTTCCTGATGCCCTTGTTATATTACCTTCTTTTTCCCTAATAACTCTTTAACCACCGACTCTCATACCTCTAGACCAGATCATCCTATACTTATCAGAAATTCAACCTTCTTTTTTCTTCCTCTTCTGTTCTTCTACAAGTATACCCTAAACCCTTTCATGCTTAACCTTGTACCACTGAAGCTTATCTCCCAAACCCTCCAAAAAAAAAAAAATTTCAAAACCACTGTTGACCAATATAATATATACCACTATTTTCTCGGTTACAAAGGAGTGAGGCTAAGATGAAAGCTATATAAAAGATCAGTTTTGATAGGCACAGACTCAAATGGTAACCTTGTATGACAAGTCAGTACTTTGACAACTGGTGTTACAACAGTAACTAGGTCTGTGTTCAACAGACTTTAATAGATCTCCTAGTATCCTATCTGAATCTCCACCTCTTCCTCGGTGACCAAAACCACAGCTCAACGGAGGCTCTCACATGTGGTTATCTCCCGTCTCACAGGGTGGTGTCGAGAAGTTGTAGTATCGTCTCTGTCCGCAGTAGGGTTAGGGTTTGTATCATTCAACACTGGCTGCTCGAAACCCCCGCCTTTCCCTCCTGCTCCTAGTGGAGACTGTAACGTATTTCCCGACTGGGAGAAACTGTGGAGGAGAGTGTGCACAGAACCTAAGTATAATATTATAGGATATACATTTTTTCCCGGGCTTTCTACACCCCGTATATCTAGAATGACGGGCGTCCGAAGTGGAGGTTACTCCGCGCAATCTGCTAGTGTATGATACTAGCAGTGCCATATCAGATTCTCTCCCATACAATATGGCTGCCTGGACAGGTATCATACTCGAAACGCATATGTTTAATGCTGCGTTCTGCTGCCGGAGTTTAGAATAAGGAATCCCCAGAAACTCGTCCGTGGTCCCTGGGCACGAGGAGGAGTAGCTCCTTCCCTTGTTGTGAGATTGGGGCTCAGGGTGGTTGAGTATTTATGGTTTGGAGGTCATGAGTTTTGGTGAGGTTTGCCTACGAGACCGCCCCCACTGCCAGGTTCCCCTGTTGGGGGTGGACTGAGGGGTATTCTACACGATGAAGATTACAACGGCTAATCATCCGTGTATCACCGATCGAATTTACGGATTTCGAAGCTCCCGATCATATGACATAATAGATTAATGGCGGCATAAGAGCAAGAAAAGAAAAAAGAGAGTGGTGGGAAGAAAAAACAGTGCTGTTCGGGGTACAGGAGTGAGAGCAATAACGGACCAAAAATCCCCATCAATCGGTTTTGGTAGCACCCCGAGAAAGTCCGAGGAAGCATGGGGAGGTATCGTCTGGGCGTAAATAAAAAAAAAAAAAGGAAATAAAGATAAAAAATTCATCCTAATCCCAAGGGCAAATTATCAATCCCGACGAACGATAGTGGCTGTTGCCAATGTCCCGCACCCCGCACCCCTAGGCCCTTACTTCAGCGCTTCCATCAATTTTGGCATTTAGTTTCTCCAGATTAGCAACCTGTCTTTTGCGCAACCTCGTATGAAGATCAGCTCCGATACGGAAATGAGGAGACGACGGCTTGTTGGTAATCCAAGGTAGCTTCAAGCACTCCTCGGCCGTCGGTCGGTTCTTTGGCTCCGGCTGCAAAACTGCGGCCAAGAAGGCGATAGCGTCTTGACTGAGCCCTATGTCTTCCACGCCAGCCGGTGGGCATTTAGCCCCGAAGGAGTACCGCCAGACATCTTGTCTACACTTAAAAGGGACTTCTCCGGTCACCGCTCTATACAGGAGACAGCCCAATGACCACACGTCGACTTTTCGCGTGTAGACCGTTGGCCCCCCGTCCCCGTCGATCTCTGGGGCCATGTACGAGCATGTGCCTGTGGTCGTATTGAGGAATGTCGAGGTGTTGTTTACAGGGACTCGTTTCGAGGTGCCGAAGTCGCCGATTTTTACACGGAGGACCGGTTGGTCTAGGTGCGGTAGCCAGAGAAATACGTTCTGGGTTGTAGGGGTAGTTAGTATTCCAACGTTGCTAGCTGGATGAAGCAATGATGTGGACACCACCTTGCGGGAAAACAGACTTCTGGTTTAAGATCGCGATGGGCAATTCCCTCCTGGTGCATTATCGCCGCCCCCATTAATAGCTGCTCGATTACGACGTGCACATCGTCTTCGCCCCATCTGTAATGATCTTCGAAGCTTTTTGACATATCCCCTAATGGTAGAAATTCCATCGCGATGTAGACGTTATGCTTGTCCTCGGTAGATTTGATAAACTTGACAAATAGTTCGTTCTGCAGGATGTCAGAAATAGGCTCTCAGTCCCTCAACCAAGACCTTCAGTAGGGTTTCCATTCACAAACCTGCTTTAGCGACCCCAAAAGCGCAATCTCCTCCATATATCGATCGGCAGGAAAACTTTGAATGCCTTTCGGGATTCTCTTAACAGCCCATAATTCAAATTCGGTATCCCCATGGCGGTTCACCTCCACTTGTTCCAGAAATACCGACCCGAAAGTACCAGAACCGATCCCCACATTCATCTTCCACTGCGGCTTCGCGGCGCTACCAGGGCCACCAGGGACCAAAACACCATTGACGATGTTCTGCGTCGCTATCAGAGGGTGCTTACTGGTACCACCACCGTCCAAGGCGCTGGTTCCTAGATTAGAGCCTGGGGGAAATGGGAAACCCGTGGAGAATGGGAAACCCGTGGAGAATGGGAAGCCCGCGGCAAACGGGAAGCCCGGGGGCAACGGCCCCGCAGGGCTGCCATCTTTCCTGAATGTTCCCCCGGCATTGTAGCTATTGTTCACATTAAAGCTATTAGTATTCCCACTAAAGTATAGGTTCTTTTCGTCGTCCATGGCTATCGAATCCGAGGATGGGTATATCTGGGGTAAGTTTGAGCGATGAGAAGGTGATGAGCGGCGAAATGGAGTGAAGACTGAGTTGCGAGAGTGGGGTTTATGAATTGCCTGTACGAGTACTTGCGTGTGGGTATCATACAGGGGCGATCATCCTCCATGGGCCGTTCTGTGACAACGATGGTGTGCGTGGTCCAGTAAGAAGTTACGGGACAGTTATTTGATGTTGGCCAGCCAAATACATCCATGTCTGTTCCGGTTTATGTGTCCCTTTCCTTCTTCGCAGAAAATGTACTGGACTAATACATGCAATCGCAGTTGTTCAAGAATTATGTTGGGTCTTGGCGCCTCTCAGCCCCGAGAGCAAAATCCCTTCTTGGGGGAGAAACTTCGGTTAAGCACAGGATGCTCCAGTACCCCGCAATATGTTTTTGCACAGTTAATTTAGGTTAATCTGCGAAATAATCCCTCTCTTGCGCGAAAACATACCCCTAGGCACTTAAAATGCCAATGGTAGTGGATTCAGTGCGTATACCATATTGGCTCTCCAGATTCGACCCGGCTCTAGAAGGCAGTAAGTAAGGCCGAGGACGCACGAGTTAGGACTAGAGATTAAAACAGTGAAGGGGGTAGAGGGAGAGTCCACTGCTGGACTCACTAGAATGAACTTCACAGGTAAACAATTAGGAGAAATTAACAGAAACAAGTAAGGAAAGTTATGACACAGGAGAGAACAAGTGCCCTCATACTTAGTCAATTTAAAATTAAAACTAGCCGGAATACTGGCACCAGAGGCTCCATGGATAGAAAAATGTTACTAGCCCAAAGGCAAAGCTCCCTATAACAGCAGCGTCACCCTTAACCCTAAATGCGACGAGGAAGGGAAGGATAGATTTTAGCAACAAGGAGAGGAAGACAAGCTTCTGAGAGGAGAGTAGTCCCAACCAGTCATAAGGTGGTTAGACTATCAGGCCCGGTATCATATATCATAACCTGTGCCAAGATCAATATCAGCTGCCAAAAAGATGGTTCTTGAGAGGGTCAAGCAGACTGACATACACAATTCCATTAACTAGAAATAAGGTTCAAAGAATACTGAATGAGAGTAGAGAATAACCAATGGATGATTTGCCAAATCCATAGGCTCAAAACAAGCAGCCAGCACGTGCCCTACACGAGGGCAGAACTCATAATCGCAGGGCGTCGCTTATCTGTATCAATTGTACGATACTACACTCCGTATCCCAATCTCAATTCATAACAACCGTAGGAAGGGTGGGCAGCTCGAAAAGTGAAATGAAAGCTACAGAAAGAAAGATAATGAGCGAAATGTGGATGAATAATGATAATAATTCGATTTGAGTCCCAAGGGTATGGATGGTAAGGGACCTCCGGAAGACGAGGTTATCTACCGGTAAGCCTCAAAAGTGGATCCTCACCTGAGTGCTCGGTTGAGCCGCTTCGCATTTTGCTTGGGCATGGGACTTCAGGGAAACATTCTCGTCCAAAATTCCTTTGTCAGCAGCGGAGCCATGACAAGAACTACACAAGCTATTCTGAGACATACACAATTGTGACCAGCACCCCAGCTTGTCGTGCAACCGAAGCTATTGTAGAACCCTTCCTTCTGATCAAACATTTATTTTCTCTCGTGATTTTGTTCAACTGACTCCTTCACTATAAAACCTCCTTGTTCCCCTTCTTTGCCATTTTTTTTTCTATTTCTCCTCGCACTCTTCCGTTCGACAGGGTGGATTCCGGCTTTCTTTAGACTCATCAGGACGCGCTCCCAAGATAGTTGCCAACGAGCCTCCTTGGCAGGCTGGTTGATGAAACCTAACTTTCAGCTTCCGCTTTCTTTCTTTTTTTCGCCGTTCCAGTATTTCACCACACACGCACATACTCGTGCACACCCACACCCACCCGCACACACACATCTCCCATAGCTTCCCATCTTTCTCTTATCCCCTCTCCCCTCCTTTCCCCTTTCTCTTATCCCCTCTCCCCTCCTTTCCCCCCTTTCATTTCCCCTCTTTCACTTATCAAGTCGTTATCAGATACCGTAATAGCAACAAGAAAGAAACACTGTAAAGAACCCTTCAGGCGCAAACAGGAAAACTACACTGAGTACGGTATAGTGAGCGATGGTATTGTCTATTCCAAACATCAATTAAGGTTGCCCACTGACGCTACAGGCAACCCCTCGCTCTCTACGTTCGTTCTTCGACTCTACTCCGGCGGACCTACTAGATTCGCAGTTGTCTTCTCTCGCTCTTATCTCTCGGACGGCGTACGAACGGAACCAGACGGAAATAGCAACACTGCGGAAACAAATTGAGGATAAAGAAAGCGAAATTTCTTCACTAATAGTCAAACGCAATGGGGTAGGTGTGGACATTGGTGTTGGTGCTGTTGGGGTGGCAGTGGAGATTGGTGTACTGGAGGTTCAAATCACAGAGCTACAGAAGCGCAACGAGGGGCTACTAGGGGAAAATTTGCGGATTGCCAAAGAGCTAGAGAGTTCCGAATTGAAAGGGAAGGCTATCAAGGCTGAAATTACCCGCTTAAGATTGGACGGGTCCAAGAGATCCAAGGAACTCGAGGAGAAAAATCTGAAGCTGTCTGCGGAATTGTTTGATGCGAGGACTGCGTTTTCACAGCTACAGCAGTCGATTGGCAGTCAGGGCGGAATGACAAATGGGTATGGGGTCGGCTCGAGTAGTGCGGTGATGGCCGATAGCGAAGCGACCCTGCATGAGCTCAGAAGTGAGAACGAAAGGCTACTGACCAGGCTCCGTTCGTCCGAATCTGGCAAAGCAGATCTTCATAGGATCAATAAAGAACTTAGGACTGTTGTGAAGACTAACGAGAACAGTAACGTCGACCTGCAGAAGGTAAACCTAGACTTGAAAGTACAGATTTCGAGTCTGGAATCGGATAATCAGAAACTTCAGAAGAAGAACGCCAAATTCGACATGATGGCGGAGGGAAAGGAGCAACTGGAAAAACTTGTCGCCAACTTGCGAACTGAAATCGAAAAGCTCCGTGCGATACCCCCTGTAAATAATAACACAGGAGCACTGGAGGCAGAGATTGCGAGGTTGCGGAACGAGGTTGAACATCTGAACTCGCAACTTACGGGCAATGGTCCAACCTCGCGGAGAGGTTTCGAGGCGGCGAATAAACAACTAGTAAACGACAATATCGAATTGAAGAAGAAAAATGAAGGACTGACCGAAGAGAACAACAAACTAGCAAAGCGATTTGAGTCTGAGATAAAGAATCTCACTGCTCGTGACGCAGAGATTGAGATTCTGAATCAGCGTTTACAGAGGCTCCATGATGACCTCAATATACAAAAAGACTTAAAGGAGCGTCTGAGAGACGAAAACGTAGCCTTACGATCAAAAAAGGATAGATTGTTAGCCGACCTGGACGGTATGGAGAGGGACCTGAGGATATACCGAGCAAAAGCAGCGGAATCGATCTTGAGAGCTCCGTTAGATAAACCGTTCGAGCACATCCCCACGAGAAAAGATGTACGGCGTAATTCCGGTATAGATTCAAATGGCCCTCATGGCAAATCAAACGAAAACTCCATTTCACCACGGGGACAAGGCGCGAAGAGGCCGCTCGACGAGATGGAAGGCTCGGGGAAGGAATCAGGCGGAGGTGTAGACGGTAATTTGATCGGAGGAATCGGGAGCGCAAGCAGTCGAAATTTCAGTATTCGCGCAATAGCCTCGGAGGCCAATGGACCTGCACCAGCGCCATCAGGAGTGACTGTTTCACCAACACGCATAAGCGCGAGCGTCCCAACATCGCCCACCATAGGAAGAAACCTCTTTGATCGAGTAAACGGAGGCCTCCCCTCGCGCTCACTTTTCGACAGGATCTCGCTTCCACTCCCACAACCTCCACCAGTCTCCCCAGTTTCACGCAGGTCCGAAGAGCGAGAAATCGAATACCTTGTCAACAGCACCAAAACGGGCAAACGTTGCATCACCTGTCGTTTTGACGGTGGCGGCAGCCCCCCTGACCCTGCGGATCTCCTATCTGTCGTCTGCGGCGGTCCGCTGGAATCTCTGCGCATAATGGATGACCGAAACATAGGTATGCTCTGCTTCCTACGCCCCCACGACGCGGATGAATTTCTGGGCTACGCCGAACGAAACCTTAACGGAAAGCGCGTGTTCCGTAATGAGCGCTGCGTGGTGGACTTTCTGTGGCAGGACAAAGCCATCAAACCTATTGAAAGGGATATAGCATATCACGTGGTGCATTACAGTCGATCTAGAATTTTCAAGTTCCATTGCCTGCCATACGAAATTCCGCTTGAGCGGTGTCTTGCTAAGATTACTTCTCTCATTGGCGATCGGCCACTGTGGCTGAACGAGGGGCACAGAGTCCAGCGCGGACGCGAGGTCGAAGTCGAGTTCATGAGCATTCGAGACGCCACTGAGGCGAAACGCTTATTAGATACTCAGGCCACAGCATGGGGGGGTATTTCCTGGTGTAGAGAGGAGTGCGATCGGCCAATCCCTGCAAGCAGACAGTGACGTAACGATTCCGGCGGATTTTTCTTATCCACACCAACTCGTAGGTATTATAAGCAGCTTTTTCGCAGGCCATTTCCTCTATTATGGGATACTATCTTTTTAGGGGTTTCGGGTTGTTGGTTTTCTTTTCCTTTCCTCTCCTACCTTTTTTGCTTTGCTTTGATTTTTGAAGGCTGCCGTGGGTGAATGGGTGCGTGCATGAAGGAGCGGGGGGTTGGAATATTGGGTGGGAAAGGACCGGGGAATACGATAGGTGAATCATATCCTTGGTTCATGTGCTGGTATTTTATACATTTGTTTGTTAGCTGTTTGCTCGGGCGATTGATATCATACACATTTAATAGTCATGATACCCTTGTTGGATAAGCCCTTTGTGTTAGTGGTTGCACGGATGAAATACAACTCTTGCATAGTAGGCTGGCTCAGGTTAATCCAATACTTTTGATTGCCGGATGCGCGGTTGAACACCCGCGGCTAGAGAAATCTACTGTAGTGTTCTGCCGGTATAGTACTCTCTCCCGACTATCGTAAAGCTGAGAGTCCTTTCTTTCATCTGTTTTCAAAGCGTTCCAGTTCCATTAGTCCGGGTTCCCGGTGCGCAATTTTTTATCACCCCAAGTTGTTAGATTAGCGTTACCCTCAATGATTTCGTTTGCCTGATATAGTTGAAGGCCCTGATGGCAATTACATAACCAACCACTCTTGGCATCTTCAAATGTTTTCAAAGAATTTTTGATGCTATCGTAGATTCTCTGAAGCTAACACTCCTAGACCCTTGTATACTCTGGACGCTCCGGCCAACATTCCCAACCCGAGTGATAAATTATGCATCGAGGTTCAAAGGTTCCCGCAATCGCCAAGCCGCAATCCTAGCCATCCCAAACCTTACAAGTCCAAAAAATTCAAGACCAGATCTTCCACACCTCTCCCACCACCCCACTACCTCCCGTATTTTCAAGACCAACAACAATAACAGCAGCGGCCATGGGAGGGAAACGTCAAAAACATCGTCCCGGCAATAGCGGTGGTGGCGGCGGCGGCCGCAACCGCCGTAATAACAACCAAGGCACCGGTGAGCGCGGAAACTACGCTTCAATTCCGACCCAAAATGCTCTCTACGAATCCTACTATAACCAGTCAGGTCTAATTCCTTCAGAAGAATGGGATGACTTCTGGGCGTCCTTGCAGAGGACACTGCCAACTACTTTCCGCTTTACTGGTGGGAAGACTCATGCCTTGGGGGTATTGAAGACGTTGAAGGAGACATTGATTCCGCATCTGGTCGGGATTGAGTGGGAGGGGGCACCAGTGGAGGCGCCCATGGCGTTAGGGTGGTTTCCCGATAGCTTAGGTTTTTTCGCTTCTCCATGTTTTGTTGGGAGGATCGTGTTAATGGATCGGTAGCATGGCAATTGTCTGTCGGGAAGTCCACAATCCGACGATGTCCACCGTTTAAAAAGTTTCAGAATTTTTTAGTAGCGGAGACTACGGTGGGGAATATTTCACGGCAAGAGGCGGTTTCCATGATTCCGCCGTTGGTGATGGATATTCAACCACACCATATAGTGTTGGATATGTGCGCCGCCCCGGGTTCGAAAACTGCTCAGCTCATTGAAGCCATTCATGCGAATGAGGAGACACACGTTCAAGCTGCGATTCAAGACGAATCTATAGACGACGGGTCTGGTGGTAGACCGGCCGGCCTGGTCATAGCCAATGATGCAGATTATAGGAGAAGCCATATGTTAATCCACCAGACCAAGCGTTTGAACTCTCCGAATTTGATTGTTACCAATCATGATGCTACAATGTATCCTAGCCTTCTCGTTAAGAACGAAGACGGGAGGAAGGAGTACTTGAAATTTGACAGGATATTGGCGGATGTACCTTGCTCCGGTGACGGCACTGCCCGAAAGAACTATAATGTCTGGAGAGATTGGAACCCCCTTGGCGCTATAGGTCTGCACTTGACTCAAGTCCGAATCTTAGTCCGCGGCCTACAAATGTTAAAAGTCGGTGGGCGGATCGTGTACTCCACCTGTTCCATGAATCCCATCGAGAACGAAGCTGTAGTAGCCGCCGCCATAGACCGCTGCGGCGGGTTGGAAAAGGTCAACATACTAGACTGCTCCGATCGCCTTCCTGAGCTTAAACGGCGGCCGGGGGTTAAAGGCGGCTGGCGAGTAATGGACAAAGACGGCTCCTGGTTCAGCTCTTTCGAGCAGGTTGGTAAAGCGGATATGCGTGAGGCAAGACTTAGTAGGATAGTGCCTAGCATGTTCCCATACGAGGATGGAAAATCCGACGAAGATGAGAGCAGAGTCCCGCTAGAGAGGTGCATGCGCGTGTATCCACATTTGCAAGACACGGGAGGCTTCTTTATCACAGTTCTTGAGAAGAGGACAGAAATTGGCGCGGTTAAGAGTGAGGATCATGGGAGGAAGAAGATGGCTGCTATTGCTAGGTCTAAGGTGGGGGCCTCTAGCGAGGGAGAGAAATGTGCGGAAGTTGAGGGAGCGACAGAAGAAGTCGAATCAGTGCCTACGACCACTGCTCCTGAGGAGGGAGCACGCGTCCCTGGGTCGCCATCTAAGAGAAAACTGACCGAAGCCGTGCCCAACTCAGCTCCACCCCTGGCAAAAAAGCCTCGATCCGACCTCCCGGACCCCGGCGAAGACGACAGCTCCGATGGTGGTGTCCAGCTCGACGACGAAGAGGCCCTTGGAACCCGCACACGGCCTATAGCCTCTAAATCTTCCAAGAAAGATAAGGGTCCACCCGTAGAAGAACCATTTAAATACCTTCCAACAGACCACCCCGTCCTGGAAAACATTACAAAGTTCTACGACCTCTCCCTGCGCTTCCCAAAAACCTGCTTCATGGTGCGCAACGCCGAGGGTATCCCTAGTCGAGCAATCTACTTCACCAACCACCTCGCGAAACAGGTGCTAACCTCCAACGAAGGCTCCAACGTCAAATTCGTGCACTGCGGGGTGAAAGCCTTCATGAAACAGGACGTGCAAGAGGAGGGTGTGTGTCCGTGGCGGATCCAGAGCGAGGGCTTGAGTATTCTCGAGGGGTGGATTGGGGAGACGAGGGTTGTGCGTGCCAAGAAGAGGGAGACAGTGAGGGGGCTGCTGAAGGAGTTGTTCCCGAAGGTTCATGCAGAGGGGCAAGAAGGGGATGTTATCAGGGAGATTGAGGAGAGGGTTAGGGGCCTTACCATGGGGTGTTGTATTCTCAAGGTTGAGCCGGCAGAAGGGGAATTCGAGGATAGAATGGTGTTCCCCCTTTGGAAGAGCAGGCATAGTTGCAATCTGATGTTGCCGAAGGATGAGAGGAAGTATGAATCTCCCTGCTTTGTGATATTGGTTTACGATGGATGGCTAACGAAATCATAGGGCGATGCTAATGCGTCTTTTCAACGACGAGTCCGGTGTCAAAGACTCCACAAACAAAAACTCCCATCACGCACGGGATGCCGCCTCGACCAACACCCCTATAGACCACAAATACCTAATGACTCAAGCCCTAACCATCGCCCGCAAATCGACCTATATCCCATCAGCCTTCTGTGTCGGCGCCATCATAGCCACCTCCAGCGGCGCCATCCTCTCAACCGGCTATAGCAGAGAACAACCGGGCAACACCCACGCCGAGCAAGTCGCCATCAACAAACTCCTCTCTTCCTCATCTTCCGTTCCGGAGGAAGCAGTGGTATACACAACCATGGAACCCTGCAGCAAAAGGCTCTCTGGGAATAAGTCCTGCGTAGACCTGATTCTAGAGTGCGGGTGGGTAAAGAAGGTTTATGTTGGTGTCATGGAGCCTACGGATTTCGTTGAGAATAGTGGGAAAGCGAAGCTGGAGGCAGCTGGAATTGGGTATTCGCTTGTTGACGGGTTGGAGGAGGAGTGCTTGGGGATTGCGAGAGGAGAGGGGGGTTTGAAGGATGAGGGGGGGGACGTGGTTATGAAGGGAGTGGGCAATCCGGAGGTGTAAGTGCCTGCCTATCTGACTGGAGTGAGAAACGAAAAGCGATAGTTTTATCTCTTTCTAGTTGTATGTGGAAACGGTGTTGTGGTTACCATACCATAAATTTAGATTTAACTGGGCTTAGCTTTAGTTTGTTTATTAAGGGCTTCTGCGGTGTTGATCTTTTGTCAAACCCACCATCAATTGACTTATTGCACACTGCACTCTCCCAAACACACAACTCCCCTAGCCATCGCGATCATGGGTAAGCAAAAGCGTGAAGTGTAGAATAGGAGATTGTACTGTACGTACGTACTATACCGTACGACATTTGGTTTAGTCTCGGCAATGGCTTATTTACCGTTGTAGGTGAATCGACAGTAAATGGGATTACTGCGAGGTAGGGGCATAGTCTATCCTGAAAGGCTTCTTTCTTTCAGAATTTCGGAGAGCTTCCCGTTCTTGCTCCATTTGTTGGTCCCTTGTTTCCTCGAGGCTTCAGTTAGCTAATGTCTTCATGGTATCATACCTATGAAATTTTTTTCACTGATAACCAAAGCGAAAAAGGGAATTGTTTGGCAAGTTGACAGAATTGCAAAACGCAGGTAAGGGATCCATCCTGGCCAAACGGCAGGGGTACACATCCAGCAGGGTCCTATCGAAACTTGGGGAAGGCGTGATTGCCTTAACATGCAATCCTACAGCAGGTTCGTCATCCCCTGGAAACTGTCCTATTGCATCCTCTCAACTTCATGAACACAAAAAAAGTACCAGTCACCAGTCGCATTCACACCTGCACTCATCAGAGCCTATGGCCATCTCCTGAAAATCACCCATCTTCTAAGACACCATTGACAACTCTCATCTCGCAGCTCTATCCTCTCCACAATCCTGATGAATATTCCTTAACCTGAATTTGAACTTCAATCCTCTTATCCCTAACAACCACACAGATCCTGATTCCCCTCGCCTAACTCTATATTTTCAGATTCTTGCCCTTTGTCAAAACATATTTCTACAAACACACTCACACTTTTGCTGAAGATTCACTTGCCTTATATTCATATCCTTTTTGGAACCCTCTTCCCACCTCTGCATTAGACATTGCAGGTACTATTATTTACACTGTTAGTTTCTTTTTATCTTATCTGTAACGGAATCCTACTATGTTTCTACTATTACTACTGACTTGATGTTGGTTATTACTTATTTGGGTTTAGACCTGATAAGCGCTACTATTTGGTTGTCCCTTCCTACTTGGTTATAACTTCCTACCTGTTTATTCTTTCCTTGTTGTTTCCTTTGTAACACAGAATAGGTTGAACTTTCCAGTTAGGTTGGGAATTTTTCCGTTTACAAGAGACTCGGACCTGAGGTCCTGATAGTGAATTTTCGCCCTGCGGCTGATAACTTAATGTTTATGATAGTGTTTCTATTGTTATTTGTTATTTTATGGGGGAGGTGAAGTTTCTTATGTAATTGGGGTTTTTAGGCCATACCTCAGGGTGAATGCCAGGATTTTCCTGTATTTAATACGAATAAAACCATGGATTTAACAAAAAAATAAAATATTCTTTCCTTGTTTCGCTTATCACTATCCCTCCTTGCTTCTACCCATTTGGGTATCACTATCCTCCTGCTATACCTACTAGATTTGTATAGTATTAGCGATTTCTTGTTTCTTTTTGTTTGGATTCCATTACTTGTTCTGTTAACTCCATCCTGTCGCTTTTGACCCTCTGTTTTCGGAATATGGTTACCTTGTAATGCACCCTCTGTTAGCATGTTGGTGGACAGGATGTTTGTGCTTTTGTTTAGTTTTCCTAGTTACAATCTTTTGTATTTAAAGAGCCTGCAATCCCTTAAGGATTCGGACTCTCAAGCCTCACAGGACTATCATCTTTAATAATACAAGTTGAACGGTTACTCTATTAGTTCCATACCTTTTACCTTGTCTATTGAAGACCAATCTATCAACTCTTCTCCCCCTATCGATATAGTATCTTCAGAGTCCCTTTGGGATTCGCGAGATACTTGGGAGTAGGTTATATTTTTTAACATAGACTCAAGTATACCTTGGATCTACGGCAAAGGACTGATCACCCTTCGCCTACCTTGACCCTGCAGTACTAGTACACCTTCCTGTTTCCAAGAAGGCATTGACCGGACTCCTGACGAGACCAGCTCACCCTAGCTAGCAACCATTTCGCTTCCAAGAGATACCAGAAGGCACTTCACTATAGGATCGGTAGCATCCTCCTCAGGACCCCAAAGTCAACCGCCAGTACCCCCACATGCACCACCATCAGAGGATTCAGAACTATCCTCAGTCGATAGCAGCAGCAGCAAAGAAGAGGACCAAGACCAAGTCATAGTCCAAGAACAGCTCCACTAAGAAGTCAAATCCAAGAAAGAACCAAGCTCAGAATCAGTATCAGATTCCAGTCCAGAGGACCCTCCAGGACCAGCACCCCCAGCTTTACCACCTGGACTACCCAGTCTACCAAAAGAACACTGAGAACCAAGCCCTACTCCAGACAATTTACCTAGTCCACCAAGACCACCAAGTCCACCAAGTCCACCTAGCAATCTAAGCCCTGCACCCATTGCCATGTCAGTCCCCCCAGAGGGAAATAATCATCCTTAATGGCGTGCACCATTCACATTCACAGAAGAAGGTGTTGAAATTTCTTATTCGTTTTTATATGAATATTTCCTTGAATATATCGTATATTCTCTTACTTGGTTAGTCTTTCGGCAATACCTATTACACCACATACATTACTACAGCTAGGACATACTGTGCGTTTATTTCTGTTATATTTCATTATTACGATAAGGATTCTTATGTATATTTCTTTATCTGGTATTCAGGTTATTTCGCTTGCTTATCAAATATTTTAACGGTTATTGTTCTGTCCTTTATGTCTTATCATCCACAATGAAACCCCTCATACCACTTTAGTTTTATATAAACTTTTGGGATTTTCTTGGCAGGTTTTCAGGGTCAAATACGTTCGCACTTATGTTTTTCCTACTGACGTTACGGTAAAACACGTTCGTACTTATATTTTTCCCTTTTTATAATCTTTTAGATAATGGGAGTGCGCACTCCTGTATATATAGGGGCTACCGCCCACTTTTCTCGCTTAGAAGAATAAGGAACAGACTACCTACCAATCTACCTTCATAAATCTACCTCTCCTCATCAAGGCGTGCCCGCAATACTCACTTAGTATTGCGTTAGTATATTCCGATAGATATAAGATCGTGCCCATACACATTTGAACAGAAGGAAAAGATCGAAACTCATTGAGAATCAACTCATGGTTCAACACAGTCCATTGATACATCGCCAGCTTTGGCATAACTGACGATGTCCCTGAAGTCCTGAAATACTATGGAGCCTATTGCAGAGAGAAAGGCCTCAATAAATTCACCCAATATGAAGCATCCCAAGGAGACCACACAGTTACTGGACTCAAACAGAAATTCGATGCCTACTTCCTTCCTTCCATATCTACAGATACCATCTATGAACAGTGGCTACAACTCAAGCAAACTACCGGCGGAAAAACAGCACAGATTACTAATACTGTAATCAGACTTGAAACCTTGAGAGACAGTCTCCCCCAAGGAACAATTTCGGACTCTTCAGCGAAGCAGAGACTCCTAGATGCTGTGGATATCAAGCTCAAGCCAGAAGTGAAACCACACATCACTTCAGACTCCTCCTTTGACCAGCTAGTGGAAATAGCAGAAAAGTAAGATGCAATTGCCCACTCTACAGGAGTATATGGAAATCGTCAAGGAAATGCAATATCTAATGCAGTTTCCCAACAAGCACCCAAGCGCCCCCAGAATAACACCCAGCGAAATCAACCAAGGTTCTCCATCAATACCTCTCAGTATCCAAAAGTATTCCAGGCTGAGAGGGATCGGCCCAGAAGAGACAATGACTGTTACTATTGTGGAAAATATGTACACTCCTGCAATAATTGCTTTGAGACGAAGAAGCATAGGGGCATCCAGCAGTGAGGAAATGGAGGCCCTGGCGGAATCAGGAGACTCCAGAATGTAAGAAGAACATACCACACCCAGGGCGACGATCCCAATGCAAAGGAATCAGTCACAGTTACCACAAACTATACAGGACCTAGTGGAACTCAATCCCAAGCCCTCGAAGCATACATCACAGTCAATGGTCATAAAGCAAAGGTATTATTAGATACAGGAACCACAGGAGACAACTTGATATCAGGAAAGTTTGTCACCACCCACTAAATCCCTACCAGTGACCTCGAGACTCCTATCAACCTGAAGATGGCAGTTAAAGGATCATGCTCAGCAATCTACTATGTTGCAGAGCCTGTCATACAAATTGACAAGGTAAGCGGCGATATCTTTGAAGCCCTAGTCTGTTCCCTAGACAACTATAATATGTTCCTGGGGGTGCCTTACCTTACTGCACACCGTGCTATAATAGGTTGCGGGAGATCTGTTATCACCTTCCCTGACAAAGGAATTACCTTGACCTGCAAGAAAGCTACACATGTATGATTTTCAGCCATGAATAAAGCAGATGCCCCGGACTTCATTTCCGAGTTTCCTACAGTATTCCCTAGTAAGAAAACAGCGGAAATACCACCTTTAAGAGAAGTTAACCACCACATCCTGCTGAAAGATACAATTTCGGACCATAATCCGAGATTTTTCAAATTCTCTGACAATATCATGCCAGCATACAGAGCATTAATCAAAGACTAGAAAGCCAAAGAAAGCATTCACCCAAGCGAGGCACACAACCCAATAAACATATTCCCAAAGCTAAAACCTATTTGCGAAATCAGACTGCTTGTGGACCTTGTACCCAGGAATGATATTACTATCAAGGACTATGGAGCGATTCCCAACCAAGGCATGATACTCAGACTGTTGCCAGAGCAAAGTTCAGATCCACTATAGACCTAGTAAACTGGTACTTCTAAATTCGAGTTCTCCCCAGCGATGAGATATATAACACCATCAAGACACCCTTTGGATCCTTTGCAAGCAGAGTTATGCTGCAAGGAGATGCCAACGCCCCTGCTACAGCTATGAGAGTTATAGAGTTTGTCCTAGATGGATTTGTTGGAAAATTCGTTTGGGCATACATAGATGACATTACCATCTACTCAGAAACAATTGAGGACCATATTTCGTACATCAGATTAGTCTTAGGAAGACTGAAGCTGCACTAAATCAAAGCATCGCCAGCCAAGTGTAAATTCTTCGCCACCAAGCTCTCTCTCCTAGAACATGTTATAGATGAGAGAGGAATTCATGCAAACCCAGAAAAATTCGATCCATCCAAGACTGGCCAAGACCAACATCGAAAAAAGCAGTTGTGACCTTTATAGGAGTTGTGATATATCATGCACAATTCCTCCCACACCTTGCCTCCACCACTGCCCCCCTTTCGGAGCTAATTTCTCAAGATGTGTTAGAATAGCGACCCCTGCATGAGGGAGCCTTTAAACAGCTTAAGCGCCTAGCCAAGGAGACAATTCCGCTCAGGCCCATCTCATATGAGACATCAGCTGATCCTATATACCTCATTACTGATGCCTCTAAGGTAAGATCAGGAGCATGGGTTGATCAAGGACCCTCCCCTGAGAAAGCATACCCTGCCGCATTCCACAGCAGATAGTTTGCAACAAGTCAGCTGGCCTACGCTGTCCATGAATTGGATCTTTTGGCGATCGTAGCTGCCATTGAGGCATTCTATCCAATTCTATATGGCACCAAGTTTACTGTTGTGTCTGACAACCAGGAACTATCCTTTTTCTTGAAGCAGACTGGCCTACCTTACCGCCAAACTAGATGGCGCATATTCCTGCAATCTTATGATTTCGATATCATACACAGACCTGGCAAAGACAATGTCCTTGCAGATGCACTATAAAGGATATATGAAGACACCCCAGCTGAGGAAGACCAAATACTCGAAGACCCTACAGAGAAGAAGCCTATAATGACCCCCTCACCTGCTATGAATAGCCTATCAAGACACTACCTCAATATCGCCCATGCCCTAGACCCTTCTTCTGCCCTCACTCTTTAAGTACCCTCTCGTATTCTTACTCCTGAATACAACTCCATGTGGAACTCACATCATGGCACTAGCTCAAACTACTCCTACTCCCAAGAAGCGAGTCACAACTCGGATTCTGTTGAACAAGCCTTGGACAACGCAGCAGATACCCTCGAGCTTGTAACCTATGACATTCAAGGTTGTGAAATCGTCGACACCTCCTCCTATCTCAGCAACCCTCAAGAGCCATCCCATGCCACTGTACTTATTGAGCACACAAAAGCTCAACTGTCTGGCCTGGCGGCGAGAATTAACAATACTCCAGGAGATATGGACCAACCACAGCATCCAGATGCTATCACCAACTGCTTTAACCGAATCCAAGAGTCTAACACCCAACTGGAATCCCTTGTAGTTACCACCTCCGGAAATATCGCCTCCTGCAGCACACCTACTCAACCTGACCCACAGCCCATACCAATCCCTCCTCGACCCCTAGTCAATTAACTGGACTAATATCTTGAATCTAATAGACACAGAACTATGCACTGGACTGCCTGTGTCTGGGACAAATGCCAAACCCACATAAATGGAAAGAATACAGGATACTTTCCCCCAGGATCTCGCGATATTCCAGGACCCTTGCCTCTTTACTCTTCCTCCAACTTTGTCTCCCCTCATAATCCCAAGCGCAGAGCAGAGCACAGATGGGCTGTTACTCTTCCCCTCCACGACGATTATGGTTACCCAGTCTTTCATACAGTTATTGAGAAGTGAAAAGAAAGATAAATACTGGATATCGACCAAGGATAGGACCTACCTACCGCAGAAGCACCTGTAGATTATGAGGACTGCTTCTTTGATCAGCCCTCTTCACAGCTTTACCTTCGAGCCTTTCAGCTTACCAACTACATGAAAGGAAGGTGGTACTCCAGCATTCGAAATGCTATCCAGAATGACCCTCTCCTTGAGGTAGTGACTAAGGCTATCGATCACCCTGACTGGCTCTTATATGATGGAGTTCTTGTCAGAAAGGGGAAGGATGACCGTAGAGACTATCCTTATGTCTCCTATGAAGCAAGTTATCAAGGTGCTAACATCAGAAGCGAAATTGTACGCATTACCCATGAATAAATGGCACAAATGGGTTGGCAGAAATGTTTTGAATATGCATCAAGAGACTTCTACTGGCTCTCCATGAGGAACGATTTCAAATACTATGTCCGCAGATGCCACCTATGCCAGCTTAAAAAGCAACCTACCACTGTCCCTGAAGGATCAGTCACCCCCCTCACTCTCCCCAGGCAGCCATTTTCGTCTATTGCAATTGACTTTGCAGGACCCTTCCCTAGCGATTCCAAGCTTGAACTCAGCATGGTTGTCTTAGATCGATTCGGTGGCTTTACCTACCTCATACCGGTCACCCAGAACATCACAGCTATCGAAACTGCACACACCCTCATTGAGCGAGTCTTCTCCATTCATGGTTTCCCTACCTCCCTAGTCTCTGGCAGAGACCCTAAGTTTCCCTCACGCTTTTGGACACAGCTTATGGCGAATCTCAATGTTGCTCTCAACATAGTTACAGCTTACCATCACCATACTAATGGACAGGCTGAGTGCAGAATCAGAACTGGTTGCCAATGCCTTAGGAACAATGTCAACCCTAAAGGAACCAAGTGGGTTTGCCACCAGCCTCATGTCCAGACTGCAATCAATACAGCTCCCAGCGATAGCACAGAACTCTCCCCCTTTGAAATCACCTTCGGCAGACTATCAAACCTGCTCCCTAGCGTCAGAGTTCTCCCCACTTCAGTACCTGCAGTAGACGAGATTGCTTCACAGATCATGAAGAATCAACAACTCGCCAGAGCTGGACTCAAGAAGGCCAGAGCACGCCAAACCACCTCCAGCGAAAACAGAAGAAAGCATGGACCCCCAATCAGCCTAAACGATACTGTTACGGGGTAGCCAATTCGGTACTATTGAATTGACTAGGCCGTGCTCGTATCGAGAAAATCGGAGAACTGTCAGGAAAGCTCGGTAAAAGTATGGTTAAGATATGAGGGATTCTCGAAGGTGAATAACTGAATAATCGAATAACTGAATATATTGTTAAGGTCTCTTCTCCGTTGCTTGATGATCCCTTAACTACGGGGTTTTTTTTTTTTTTTTTTTTTTTT
>QFET01008789.1:0-10073 GCA_003316355.1 Tuber calosporum | reverse complement strand
CCTCGCTCAGGGGGCCTTTGGCCTCATCAGGCAACTCTCCCCTCCTGGCATAGGCATAGTTCCCTACCTGAACCGCAGACTGGCCATGGCCCTGCTGCTACCGATCCTTACCTACGGAGCTGACCTCCTTGTCCCCAACGCTGCGATGATGGGTAAGATGGAGGTCTTTTGGAGCAAGGTCCAACGATGGGTCACTAACTGCTTCTCATCGACTCTTGTGTCTATCCTTCCCTGTGAGGCTTGCCTCCCCCCTCTTAACTCGCTCCTCCCCCATCGCCGGAGGATGGCCGCACTAAGGTTGGCCTGTTCCCATCCCGAGATCAACCCAGCCGCAGACCGGCTGTACCCATCATTTCCATCCTACTCCAATTTTAGGGCATGGGACTCCTTCCGCCACCTCCTTCGTGGCCTTAGGGCCAACTACATCCCCCTCCGCTGGAACCAACCAAGGCCCATACCCGCTGTCCGCTCTCACCTCCCAATCGATGCAATGTGCTACCTCTTGGTCGAGGTGGCAGCGGACGGGCTCAAACTCCCTCAGATAAACTCACACATTCTGCTGGGCACTGTCTTAGCCCCCCCTCCTCCGATCCCAGGTGCTGTCTCCTACAAATTGATGAAGGAGGAGTGCAGAAAGGACCTCCTCACTGATTGGACACTCCTGTCCCCACCCCCTCCTTACTACCAGTACAAGCTGTCCCTACGCCCACATGCCTTCATGGGCCTCGACCGCTTCACAGCTGGGCGAATCCACCAAATGCCCGCTGGTAAGAGCTATCTTGCCGCGCAACCCTCTTGGAACGATATCGATCGCTCTCCCACCTGCCCTTCCTGCGACTCATAGGATGAAACCTTCGAGCATGCAATTCTCCACTGCCCCTCCAAGTCCCGAGAATGCCAGCTTTACCTTCCGAAGCTGTCTACGATGGACCATGGCTCTCCACTTTGGGCCGACCTGGATATGATCCTTGGTCTTGCCTCATACATCCGCGCCACTCGCACAAACTTCCCGCCCACTATGCCACCAGTTTTTGCTACTGCAGCCTCCTCCTCCCCCGCCTATGATTCAGACTGAGCGGTTTGGCTTTCCTTTTGTGCTTGTGTCCTTCCTTTCAGTTATGATTTCTTTTGGGGTCATTTCATTCTATACTTTTTGAATTAGTCGCCATTGCTGGGCGCGGTGACGGTATGGTCATCACTAGGGGAGAACTTGTGCGGTTATTTCTTTTGTCTTGCACGTTTGGAATTAACCTTTCGTTTATGCCATAGCTAGCGCTCCATGCAGGTTCCTGTACGTTAACAGTGAATATATGAGATAATCAAAAAAAAAAAATCAAAAACCCCGTAGTTAAGGGATCATCAAGCAATGGAGAAGAGACCTTAACAATATATTCAGTTATTCAGTTATTCACCTTCGAGAATCCCTTTTATCTTAACCATACTTTTACCGAGCTTTCCTGACAGTACTCCGATTTTCTCGATACGAGCACGGCCTAGTCAATTCAACAGTACCGAATTGCCTACCCCGTAACACTATATTGTTATTCTCCTGTCACCAAAGCAACTCTATATTCTCTCATGCCCAGAGAATACTTTGACGCTCAAAGTTTTCATCAGTGCCAACATTGTGGGCACTGCCGACCTCTCAACTTTGACCACGTTTTTCCTATCTGCTGCGAAGAATACGAACTTGACCTCCGAGCAGTAGCACTTCGACAACTGGCTCGGATACAGCGAAAATATACAGAACATATCTATCGTCAAGACAGACGGCGGGTAACTGCGTTTACAAAACGCAAACAATAATCTACCATATTCTATCTTTTGAAGAAATACTTGTTGCTAACCGTGCGGAAAAACCCGCCATTCAAGCTAATTTATCTTCCTGTTAGCAACTTTGGCCTAGAGGCCAGACAACTGGTTATTTTATATTTTCTCATAGAGAAATTATTTGAGTGTCTAAACGAGCTGCCATGGCTATGGCACGTGATGACACCCCTATTCCGAGTCCATTGGGACATGACAGGATGATTGAAGAGGATGACACGGAATCTACCCCTTCGGCATCTTTAATCCCGTCCCGAAGCCGTACCAGCTCTCCCATTACTCATTTGGGTCGTCCACCATCAAGAGTTCAGAAACGTGCTGAGCGAACCAAGAAGCCTGTCAATACGCAAGATAACTTCCAGCAAAATGTTGTGTATGCATTACGCCACCTGGACTGATACTTGAAAGAAAGTGCCGATGAGAATCACATAGCGATCTCAGCACTATCAAAGGAGGCCAGGCAGGGTTTTACATTGCTAGAATTGCTGCAGAGCCGTATGGCCAGAGGTGAAGTTATCAATGATGCTGAAATACAGGAAGGTCACCGTGCATTAGAACAATTGAGTGGCGATACCGAAAGGGAGCAGCAAAGGTTACGAGCTCAGGTTCAGGAAGAGTTCCGACGCCAACAGGCTCAACAAGAGCAACAGGCCCAAGTCTCAGAAACAAGGGACCGAATCCCGGAAAAAGCACTAATGGAACTCAATACTAAGTTGAACCAACAGGAACAGGAATAGACCAGAAGGATGAATGAGCAACGAGAAATTGCGGCTCAACAGCAACGAGAACCGAGTGCAGGTATGAAGGTCTACCTAGATGCTCTTGTACTTTGATTAGCAGAAAAGACACCTGCACCAACACAGTATGGACCTAGTGATGGTGATCCAGGACCGTCTAACCGAGGACCCACAATTGTACTAATACAAGGTACTGTTCCCACAAAGGAATCAGCATCAACTCTAAGGAAGGATAAAGGAAAAGGAGTTGACCGTGGAGGAAATAACCTACCACCGCCACCACCACCAGGTAACCTTGGTGATGCCCCTGACCCAGATGATAATGGGTCCGATTGTGATGGAGAGGAAGGACGGGGTAGAAAGGGCGGCAGGCCGGAACACGCTCCCCGTTTACCGTCTATTCCCAGAAACAATGTACCTGAGGACAGGTTAACTATGGCTTTTTTAGAACGTATCAGTGGACTCTCCCAACCAGCAAAGCTAATAGCGGAACCACCCTACTTCTTCGAAGGAAATGACAACCAAGATGTTCGAAACTGGTTGACAGCCTGTGAAGACTATTTCGATCGCAATCCTACACAGTGGGAAAATCATGCTCACCGAATAGTTTTTGCCTTGGGGAAAACAAAGGGGAACAAAGTGGCACCCTTCTAGGAGAAATACCGGAACGTGATGAGTGGATTAGGAGGATATACCCAAGACCCAGACTATTCCACATGGGAATGCTTTCGACAAGAAATTACCAAGCGATATATCGGCATCGAGGAGGAACGACGAGCCCTAGAATAAATGACCAAGGTAGTCTATAAGGGAAAAATCGATACCTATCTTCTACTTCTTGAAAATCTCAACATTAAGGCTGGTCTCACAGGAATTAGTTGGAGGGTACGGGTGGAAAGCAAACTTCCTGAAGAAATTCTTCGCTGGTTATCTCATCTAAAGTTTTCCTCGGGTGAGCAATGGATGGAAACCATAAGGGAAGTTGGCAGACAAGAGGAGGAATTTCTGGAACGGCGGAAACTATCCAAAGGTGAGCCCTCAAACAGTGGAGCATCCAAGCGAAAACTCGATGATACAGCAAAAGGGTTCAATACCAAACACGGATACACCGACCAGAAACAAAAAAACAATCCTACCCGATGGAAGTCAGCTAAAGGAAATCCATCGGAAAAGAAAGGAGGATTCAATAATAAGGATGAGTATATGGACTGGAAGAATGCTCATGATGGAATCTCCCAAGGTGTTGTGGATAAGCGAAAGGCAGAAAAGGCTTGCACTCGCTGCGGCCTCAACAACCACACTTGGCGAAAATGTCGTAAGGACATAGTGGTAGCAAGTGCTTTCGCTAAGCAACCAACGAAGGACCAAACGAAATTTTCCCGGAAACCACCGACAGCTGCACTCTCTGTAAGAACATCACTGCCAAAGGTGAACCAGATTCAGAGTGAACCAGCACCTCGGTTATGGGAATTATCGGACACAGAAATGTCCTAAAGGCACCAACGGCGACGGCGATTGGGTATTCGGGGCACTAGCAATAGCGACCGGAATCGAAACTGGGAACCCTCAAGTCTAGGGTGCTGAAGATCACGACGATAAAAAAGAATTCAAAAATTCTTTAAAAAAAATTGGCATGCAGGTCCATGTTTGCATGTTGGGAACCGTCGTTCCCTGGAACCTCGATGAGGTTCCGTAGCGTGCTTCAACTGATTGGATTCAGGGGACCAGAGGAAGAGACCTTCCCCGTCAGGGAGATCTCGGTTATTTTTTTCCCTCAGATTGGTTCTAATTTTAGGTTCCTGCTTTTTACTTCTTCGGAAGATGGATCTCCTTTTTAGGCACTTGGATGTGCTTCCCGTTTTTAGACACTCGGGAAGTGCTGGGCAGTAGAAGGGTTGACCCCCCGGTACGCTCTAGCCCTAGATGCCTCCGGTATAAATTACTGTTGTTTAATCCGCCAGAAGGGTGGATTGAACACAGGACCCTGTGGACAAAATGAACGGCCCAGGCTCATTTTACCACTAGACCATAGCTGAACAGCTGTAAAGTCTTCTGGGAAACCTCATGATATGGGCTCAGTTAACCGGAGGATGTTGTGGCAACAAAAAACAATAACAACAACTACAACAACAACGAAGGTCCCTATAGCAACCAACCTCACCGCTAATTATGGTGATGATCAAAATGTCTTGCACGGTAACCTAACACAACTTTAAGTGCAATTATTACCGCTTTCGGAGGAGATATTCCAAATTCAGAAACGGTCACTATTTTCGGAATTTTCTGCTCTTTTTGCAAGTATAATTTATTTTCTAAAATTATTACTCCTTTAGGGTATTATCCTACACGAAAAGCAGAGAAGTATAATTTTTTATTGCATTTTATGGCGTTTTACTGGTCTCTCCCCTATTGACGGGGGTTTTAATTTTTTGGGAGCCCCTCGGCAGGGGGTAAAGACCGCTTGTAGTGGGCTGCCCAGAATCTTAATAATTAACTATTTGTTTAGTTCGTCTGAGGAGACCTCTATGGTCGAAACAATGCTGGCGTTGTCACGAACACCCAAGCTATACAACCATAATGTCTTCTAAGCGAGGACGAACGGAGATAACACCGTCGCATAAGTGACAAAAGCTCAAATACGAAGAA
Source organism: Tuber calosporum (assembly GCA_003316355.1). NCBI lineage: Eukaryota > Fungi > Ascomycota > Pezizomycetes > Pezizales > Tuberaceae > Tuber > Tuber calosporum. Next base: position 4,863 of record QFET01008789.1, on the reverse strand, counting down.
CCAAAACTCTACCAATGTCCTGAAGGAACTGCACATATCTATGTGTACGGGAAACGATATCGCATAAGAGTTTTATTAGACTCTGTATCCAATATCTTTGTTATACACGAAAATTTAATCAAGGAATTGAATATTCCTTGCAAGTCTCGTGAGGATCCGATACCCATTTTGGGTTTTACCGGAAACGAATTATCTACCGGAAGGGATTTCACCCTTCTCCTTTACCTGGAAATTAGGAAAAATAAACACTTATCAAAGATTGTGTGCGAGATCGCACCAACAGGAAATTATGGAATAATAATTCCATTTGGGTGGTGGAATAATGAACATCCTATAACCGAAATTCAAGACTCAGAAAGCAGGAGGTTCGAAGCTCAGGGATGTCAGCTTCACCTCTTACCGGAGGATGAAGGTATATCAATCGAGTGGGATGAGCAGGTTCTGGTAGATCCAGAGGCAGTCGTTATTGGAAGAGTTGCAAGAGTAGATGATGAGGAAGAAATAATCCTTGATACACTACCCGCGCAATACCACAACTATAAAGACCTTTTCTGCCCATCAACTGCGGCGAAACAACCGGCTCATCAGACCTTCGATCATGCTATTGACCTCAAACCAGATTCTCAACCACCCTGGGGACGAATTTATCCCCTCTCGGAAAAGCAGTTAAAAGCACTGCGAACATATCTGGATGATATGTTAAGACAAGGAAAAATTTCCCCCAGCAAATCACCAGCCGGAGCACCAATACTTTTTGTGCCAAAACTGGATGGACGTCTTAGGTTGGTAGTTTACTACCGAGGACTAAACAAGGTCACTATCCACAACAAATATCCACTACCCCTTATGACGGAACTACGCGACCGTGTGGAAGGAGCCACTATTTTCACCAAGTTGGACCTAAAGGACGGTTACCACCAGATACGGATACGAAAGGGCGATGAATGGAAAACCGCTTTTCGCACATGATACGGGTTATATGAATATAATGTCAAGCCATTTGGTCTGGTAAATGCACCAGCCACCTTCCAATCAATAATGACTATGATCCTGAAAGACTTTGTTGATGAAGGAGTGGTAGTATACATTGATGATATACTTATATACTCTAAATCTGAGAAGGATCATGTCATATTGGTTAGAAAAGTCTTAGAAAGACTGTGAGAATACAGAATGGCCATCTCGCTTACGAAAAGCACCTTCCATGTCACATCAGTGGAGTTCCTAGGGTATATTGTGGCTGTTGATGGAGTTACTAAGAGCGACCGAAAGGTGGAATCAATTAAGGCCTGGAAACCACCCACCTCGGTAAAGGAAATTCAAATATTTATGGGCTTCGCCAACTTCTACCGGCGGTTCATAAAGAATTTCTCCACACTATGCGCGCCAATTACTGATTTGCTAAAAGGTAACCCGAAGGATTTTTCTTGGGGTGAAAAGCAACAGCAAGCGTTTGAGGAGCTCAAACGTCGGTTCATCACACCTCCGGTATTATGTCATTTCCATCCAGACAGAGAAACAGTAGTGGAAACAGATGCCAGCGATTATGCTCTTGGATGTGTCCTTTCTCAATATTTGGACAAAAAACTACATCCTGTCACTTTCCATTCTCGAAAATTGACACCTGCTGAATGCAATTATGACATTCATGACAAGGTTGTTGGCAATATTAGTTGCGTTGGAAGAATGGCAACACTATCTTGCTGGAACCGATGAACCGTTCACCATATACACCGATCATCAAAACCTACAATATTTTCTCACCACAAAGGCCTGGTCGGCAAGACAAATTCGCTGGGCTCAGAAGCATACTGATTTTAACTTTAAAATCATTTATCGACCAGGAACCAGAGGGGGCAAAGCAGATGCTTTAAGCAGGCAGCCAGAGTACCGCCCTGAGGAGGGAGCTGAGCATGCCAAGCAGGCTATACTTCAGTCTCATCACTTTGGAAACCTACAGAATAACCGAAACTTAGTCGTCTCAGTTATATGGGGAAAAGAAAACTCCGAATACCTCAGTCAGCGGTTGCCTCAAGAGGAACAGAACAATATGATAAGGATTAAAAGACTTCAACAGGAAGCAAGAATCCCGACTCGAGGTTCCCAGCTATCCGCCGGTCATGACCTATTCAGTACCGAAAATAACATAGTTCCTGCGAATGGGCAAGTGCTCATTGGGACAGGATTGGCTATCGGATTACCAATTGGAACATATGCACGTATTGCACCCCGGAGTGGATTAGCAGTCAAGCATGGTATTTCCATTGGAGCTGGAGTAGTGGATGCAGACTATAGAGGAGAGGTTAAGATCCTCCTAGTCAACACTACTGACAATCCTTTTCAGGTACACACAGGAGACCGGATAGCTCAGATGATTGTGGAAATGGTTGATGAGAGCAAACTTCATGAGGTTATGGAGTTAGATGAAACTGAATGAGCAAGCCAAGGGTTTGGCAGTTCAGATATACGGTTGGAAGAAAACCAACCACAATTATGTTTCCTATATTCTGACGGAAAGCACGAATATTGGGACTCAACGGACATTACCTCACACCCGATATGCACTAAAGGACAAACACTAATGTTGAATGCAATAATTGCAAAGTGCGAAGTCAAGAAATTTGGGATAAAATTCTTGGAACGGGTAAGAGAAATGGTAAACGAGGATCCAGATTGGCTAGACCGAAAGAAGGAACTGTAAAGTTTACGGAATGATGGCAAAGAAATGCCGAAACAATAGTCCCTAACAGATGGAATGCTCTACTATAAAGAACGCCTATATGTTCCTCAAAACGAACACCTGCAGACAGATATTGCACAAAGCTGTCACGACTCTAAGATCGCAGGACATTTCGGACAAGAAAAGACTCTGGAAATTATCACAAGAGACTTTTACTGGAAAGGAATCGCGAACTGGATAAACGACTATGTACGATCCTGTACTGAGTGCCAAAAGGCTAAGGCACCAAGACATTCACACTTTGGGCTGTTACAACCACTACAGGTCCCATTTGCTGCTTGGGCATCTACCTCGGTAGATTTTATCACACAACTTTCCAAATCTGCAGGATACACCCAGATCATGGTTGTAGTCGACCGGTTCACCAAAATGACACACTTTATTGGCTTAGAAGAAAACGCGACCGCAAAGGACGTTGCTGAAGCATTCATCAAAGAAGTTTGGAAACTTCATGGGTTACTAACCTAAATCATTTCCGACATGGACGCAAAGTTTGCAGGAGAATTTTGGGAATCATTGTGCAAGACATTGAGCATCAAAAGAAAGATGTCTACAGCTTACCATCCTCAAACTGATGGACAAACGGAAAGAGTCAACCAAGTGCTGGGAGGCTACCTTCGAATATTTGTCAACTATGATCAGGATGACTGGTACCATTTACTGACGTTAGCCGAGTATGCATATAACAACTCGGTAACAGGCGCACATAGAATAACCCCTTTCTTCGCAAATTATGGTTACCATCCTCAAACAGAATGGATGAAGGAGCGAGAAGCTCAGAATCCGGGAGCAACTATGTATGCTCACTGGATGAAAGCGATACATGAAAAGGCAAAGGAATCCCTTGAGAAGACTCGTGAAGGGAAGAACAAGTACTATGACCGCAAAGCTCGCAGTCAACCAGACTTCAAAATTAGCGACTTGGTTATGCTAAACGCGAGGAATATCCGCACCAAGCAACCGTCCAAGAGGTTAGCGCCTAAAATTATATGGCCCATTCAAAATCCTAGAGCAAAGAGGAAACCTTGCCTATAAATTGGAAATATCAGAGCGATGGAAAATCCATCCGGTATTCCATGTATCGCTACTCGAGCCATACAGAAAATCAATTCGACCTGGCCGAGAACAACCACCCCTGGCACCGGAAGAAGTTGAAGGTGACCTTGAACGGGAAGTGGAAAAAATCATCAAGAGTGAAATAATCTCTTATGAGCGAAGATTCAGAGGCCGTTCACAAACGATTCAAGAACTTCGATACTTTGTCAAGTGGAAAGGATGTTCCGAAGATGAGAACACCTGGGAACCACCAGAGCACTTAGAGCATGCTCAAGAATTGATTGAAGATTTTCATAGGGAAAATCCGGGAATGCCAAAGTTGGGCTAGGTAGTATCTACGTAAAGGTTTTTCCTGCTGTGGCCAAGTTATCGCAGAAGGTTTTTTAACCCTACCGGAAGGAGTACTAAAAGGAAGAATTGCTTCGAGACGAAGCTTAGGAAGGGGGAGCTGATGTTACACATATGGGATATGGTACTAGACTTTCGAGTCTAAAGATGTGATGGTATATAGCGCCGGGAGGTGACTATATTGACTACAACCCACACTGGCGAGAAGTAGGATCGTATCCAGAACTACTCAGCCTCAGTGAAAGATGACAGAGTAATTTATCCAAGTGGATCTATTACGTATTCTGCATTCTTGATAATCCGAATGCATCTGCACATGAGTGCATAAATACAGGAAAGACGGCCATCCAGACTGATCACTTGGTATTCCGTATGATGTTCGCAAATGGGCAGCATCAATTTGAACTTAGTTTATTTGGTAAAGAGATCGAAGGCTATCTACTGGTGGAGTGCTTGACACCCTCAGATAAATAGATAGTCCGGGGGATCATTTTCTGTAGTGGGGGCATACATCTTCAGGGTCAAACAGTGTTCGCACTGATTAGACCATGGCCGAAGGTTCCAAGGATACATCTTTTATATGGCCAACCTAAGTACTGGGAAAAGTGTATAAATAGTTAGCAGTCCCCCGTAGTTAAGGGACGCTCCGCGCCCTCTATGTTCCTCCCGCTTGAAACTCTTGCCCCTTTTAGCCGAACAAAACTTCGCCCTTTTGTGTG
>QFET01008776.1:0-14429 GCA_003316355.1 Tuber calosporum | reverse complement strand
TGACCTACCTTACCGCCAAACTAGATGGCGCATGTTTCTGCAATCTTATGATTTCGATACCATACAGAGACCTGGCAAAGACAATGTCCCTGCAGATGCACTATCAAGGATCTATGAAGACACCCCAGCTGAAGAAGACCAAATACTCGAAGACCCTACAGAGAAGAAGCCTATACTGACCCCCTCCTCCGCCATAAACAGTGTATCAAGACACTACCTCAACATCGCCCATACCTTGGACCCTTCTTCTGCCCTCACTCTTCAAGTACCCTCTTGCATTCTTACCCCTGAACACCACTCCATGTAGAACTCACACCATGGCACCAGCTCAAACCCATCCAGCTCCCAAGAAGCGAGTCACTACTCAGATTCTGTTGAACAAGCCATGAACAAAGCAGCAGATACCCTCGAGCTTGCAACTAATACCATACAAGGTTGTGAAATCGTCGAGACCTCCTCCTATCTCAGCAACCCTCAAGAGCCATCCCAGGCCACAGTACTTATTGAGCGAGCTAAAGCTCAACTGTAAGGCCTTGCGTCGAGAATTAATAATACTCAAGCAGATATGGACCAACCACTGCATCCAGATGCTATCACCAACTGCTTTAAACGAATCCATGATTCTATCACCCAATTGGAATCCCTTGCAGTCACCACCTCCGGAAATATCGCCCCCAGCAGCACACCTACTGAACCTGACCCTCAGCCCACACCAGTCCCTCCTCGAACCCCAGTCAATGAACTGGACTGATTTCTTGAAACTAATAGACACAGAGCCATGCACAGGACTGCCTGTGTCTGGGACGAATGTCAAACCCACATAAATGGAAAGAATACAGGATACTTTTCCTCAGGATCTGGTAATATTCCAGGACCCTTGCCTCTCTACTCTTCCTCCAACTTCGTCTCCCCTCATCATCCCAAGTGCAGAGCAGAACACAGATGGGCTGTTCCTCCTCCCCTCTACAATGATGATGGCTACCCAGTCTTTCATACAGTTATTGAAAAAGGAAAAGAAAGAGAAATACCGGATATCCACCAAGGATGGGTTCTACCTACCCCAGAAGCACCTGTCGATTATAAGGACTGCTTGTTTGATCAGCCCTCTTCACAGCTTGACCTTCGCTCTTTTCAGCTTACCAACTACATGAAAGGAAAGTGGTACTCCTGCATTCGAAATGCTACCCAGAAGGACCCTCTCCTTGAGGTAGTTACCAAGGCTATCGACCACCCTGACTGGCTCTTATATGATGGAGTTCTCGTCAGAAAGGGGAAGGATGACAGTAGAGACTGTGCTTATGTCCCCTATGAAGCAAGCTATCAAGGTGCTAAGATCAGGAGCGAAATTGTGCGCATTACCCATGAACAAATGGCACATATGGGTTGGCAGAAATGTTTTGAATATGCTTCAAGACACTTCTACTGGCTCTCCATGAGGAACGATTTTAAAGACTATGTCCGCAGATGCCACCTATGCCAGCTCAACAAGCAACCTACCTCTGTCCCTGCAGGATCAGTCATCCCCCTCCCTGTCCCTAGGCAGCCATTCTCGTCCCTTGCAATTGACTTTGCTGGACCCTTCCCTTGCGATTCCAAGCTTGAACTCATCATGGTTGTCTTGGATCGATTCAGTGGCTTTACCTACCTCATACCAGTTTCCCAGAACATCACAGCTATCGAAACATCACATACCCTCATTGAGCGAGTTTTCTCCATTCATGGTTCCCTACCTCCCTAGTCTCTGACAGAGACCCCAAGTTTACCTTACGCTTTGGGACACAGCTTATAGCAAATCTTAATGTTGATCTCAACATGGCTACAGCTTATCATCACCAGACCAATGGACAGACTGAGCGCTGAATCAGAACTGTTCGCCAATATCTTAGGAACTATGTTAACTCTAAAGGAACCAAGTGGGTTCGCCACCTACCTCATGTCCAGACTGCAATCAATGCAGCTCCCAGTCATAGCACAGAACTCTCCCCCTTCGAAATCACCTTTGGCAGACTACCAAACCTCCTCCCAAGCGTTAGAGTTCTCCCTACTTCAGTACCAGCAGCAGACGAGATTGCTTCCCAGATCATGAATAAACAGCAACTCGCCAGATATGCCCTCAAGAAGGCCAGAGCAAGTCAAACCACCTCCTGCGAAAACTGAAGAAAGGATGGACCTCTAATCATCCCTAACGAAACTGAAGTTATCCTCAAGTCAGCACCCTATGTCCATAAGGTTGGACGAAACTACAAGCTAGTTAGACCATGGTTAGGACCCTTCTCAGTGAGCGAAGGACCTGATAGACACAACAACTACAAACTCATACTTCCCCCAGTAATGGCAGGAATACACCCATGGATCCATCGGAGCCATCTTCGCATTTACCTAAGACCCAACCCCTTCGCCTTCCCCGGAACACCTGAACCCATATCCAAAGAACCTGTCACCATCGATGCCAGTGGACAAGAGCAATGAGAGATCGAAAAGATACTCAAAGATCGAATCTATCGTAGAAAAAGACAGTTCTTGATCTATTGGAAAGGCTATGATGAAATCGAAGCAACATGGGAACCCCTCTACAACCTAGAAGGCGCCAACACCCTCATCAGAGCCTACTGGTTCGATACCTACAATGAATCTATACCTTTCAGACTCCCTTGGTCCCATGGCGAGACTTTCTCTGCCTGGACACTTCAGAAACCCGACTATGCCCCCCTCTCACCTGAGCTTGACCATGACGGATTTTGGAAACCTCTCCAAGATTCAGACTACTCAGAATCCGATACCAGCACAACACTCTCCACCTTGGATGAATCTGAGATGGAAGGCTAATTGCTTCCTGGTATTGTCTTCGCTACTATGGGGCTTATAAAGGTGTAAGGTACTGACACCAGTGATGGATATATATTTACTGATTAAGTATATGTTTTAAAATTGAGTGGAATGCTCCAAAGGCGGGTTGGTCGTTAAGCCCTTTAGGATATTCCTTCTTTATTTGTTTGTTTTATTTCTTTTAAGGGGAATGTAACGGAATCTTATTATGTTTCTACTATTATTACTGACTTGATGTTGGTTATTACTTATTTGGGTTTATACCTGATAAGCGCTACTATTTGGTTGTTCCTTCCTACTTGGTTATGACTTCCTAACTGGTTATTCTTTTCTTGTTTCGCTTACCACTACCCCTCCTTGCTTCTACCCATTTGGGTATCGCTATCCTCCTGCTATACCTGCTGGGTTTGTATAGTAGTAGCGATCTCTTGTTCCTTCCTGTTTGGATTCCATTACTTGTTTTGTTAGCTCCATCCTGTCGCTTTTAACCCTCTGTTTTCAGAATATAGTTACCTTGTTATGCTCCTTCTGTTAGCATGTTGTTGGACAGGATGTTTGTGCTTTTGTTTAGTTTTTCTAGCTACAATCTTTTGTATTTAAAGAGCCTGCAATCCCTTAAGGATTCGGACTCCTAAGCCTCACAGGACTATCATCTTTAATACTACAAGTTGAACGGTCACTCTATTAGTTCCATACCTTTTACCTTATCTATTGAAGATCTATCCATCGACGCTTCTCCCCCTATCCTTACAGTATCTTCAGAGTCCCTATCGGATTCTCGAGATACTTGGGAGTAGGTTACACCTCGGTATACTCTCTAATTATTTCAGTTCTTACAGCATTATTTTAGTTATAAATTCATAGATGTATAATCTGTATATAAACTCAAAATTTAATTATAATACTTTGTTTTTTTTTATTTTTCTTTCATGGAGGAGTAGTTATTCTATGGTAGAGAAAAACAAGCTTGATTTTCTCTGGTTGCTATCCTTCAAACCTGTTTTCCCAACTAAAACCAACAAAGCCCATGTGAATATTCTAACAAAACCCTCCTTTTATTATATACAAATAATATATAATAATATTGATTTGATCTTAACTAAGAAAGTATGCTACTATGTTATAATAGTTAAAATTAAATAATATTTATATCTTCTTTATCTATGGAGTTTCTAATAAAAATTTACATTTTGCAATAAACAAAAACCTCAAGAAACAATAAATAAAATATAATAAATTAAATACAGATATACTAAGAGCCCCACCTCGCCCTTAGCCGTCGTCCGCTTCCTGTTATTGGACGTCCGATAATTTATTTCTTGCCAAATACTTTTATCAACAAACACCCAGTCTTAACAAAATCTTGGATCACCTGCCATTTGAATGCTCTTGGGTGTTGAGAAGTATTTGCATAATTTGATTCTGTTAACACTAAGTGTTAACACAAAGCACTAGGCAGGTATCAAGACCTGTATAGCCTGTGCCGATTGGTAATAGGAGGGTGAATACTCTATGCTCTAGGCACTTTCTTCACCTCTTGAAATCCTATACGGTTGATTGTTTGCTGATTTATACTTTAATTGTTGTCCATTTGATTGTGACTGCCCTTTGGGCAATTGTGAATCCACAATGTCACTGTGTCGTCCTGATAGTCATTGTTGTGGTTTGTGTTCTCTGTTGAGGAGAGAACTGGACAAGAAAGGAAAAAAAATGGAAGGGATAGGCTCCTTATATAGAAAATTTGCCTTACTAACCTTAACTATCAAAATTAGGCAATAGGGCTACCATACAATCATAATAATATTATACAATTCTATTATTCATATTTTTTTTTTTCTTCTCTTTCTACCTTTACACTTTAGGCCTTTCTAAATACTTGAATAGAAACTGTATTCTAGTTCAATAAACCTAGAAAATTGGGCGAACAAGATCGCAGATATCGACAGATCCCTCACGAATTCAAGCGACCTGCGGGAGACTAACTCTATGAATGGATTTTAAAGAGCTATTCAAAGTTCGAGTCTGAGATATATGCGAGCTGGGGAGTGGGACGAGCCTGGAAATCAGTAGCACGAACAAACACTGGAGGAGAACAAGATGTGTGTCCCTACACCGATGTGTCCAATATCTACGTATACTTGAATTGTAGCTCCCTCAGAAAAACCGCGGTAATCGACCGCGTGACCAAGCGGAGAAATCATGTATCGCTGGTCGTAAATGCGATATCCCTTTAGGCAATTATGCCTCCATTGCTCCTGAAATACCAAAGCAAGTGCCCACAAGTTCCAAAGGTGTGTTTCGGTTCAGTGGGGGGCACCTCCGACTATCAAGAGTTATTTATTGGACAGTTCTGACCATCGGACTGACAATGATCTGGAAGCTATTGCAAATATGGAAGGCCCCATTTAGGGAATAGAGAAGGGGTCTTTGGATTTCAAGGGGGGGCTGGTAAGCCAAGACAGGTGGTTGTAATTTCGAGGTTTTTTGTTTCAGTCACATTTCATAGCGGGCTATAGTACGGGGATTCCAGTTCCAATCCAGGTCCCGTATGTACGATCTACAAGGCAGAGCGATACAGAAGCACTTTGTTCACCCGGTGAGGTCTTTGCACGTCATGGTACGTGAGTAGCACTTGTCTTTAAATGCTGAGTGATATGCCGTGATCGCCCACCATTCTTTCCACCACGCCTGGCTGACTGATATGGTTGATACAAACCCACCCCTCCGAGCGTGGAGGATGCACCCTAACCGCTACACATCTACCACAATCCCGAGAATACAAGGTATGTACAAACCTTAGCATTTCCACCTCAACACTCCTATCGCAGTGAGAGACCGACCCGATTGATAAATCCGAAGCCTGACCCACCACACAATGAGATACTGGCATCATAGGTAAGGTTGGCGTGGGCACTTTGCTCCCCCAAAAGCTGTAAACTGTAATAATCCCAGTGGTGTGCTATGTAGTATGTTGTGGAGATTTCCCAATCTTGGAGGGGGGGAGGAGTTCAGCCGCTCTGAAATGGGATTCCCCCCTTCGCTTTTGTCCATCGATCCCTTCCATCTGATTGACTGAACCTTGCACTAACCTAAGGTGGAAGAAATCGGTTTGGCGCTTGACAACTCGCAGCACTAACCGAGAATGACCGACTGGTGGGATATAAATTTGATGATGGTGGAGCTAACCTAATGAGCAGGTTAACCTAAAGTGGACAAAAGAGCGTTGGGTGGAAGTTTAATGCGTGGGGTATTAGCGGGGCTAGGCCGGATTTGGAGGCTTGGCATTTTTCGGGCGAGAATAGTGGTTAATAAGTACTGTACTCGTACACTCGGCCATCAATCCATCATCCATTATCCTCCTCCTTACCTCTGCCCCTCCCTCGCCTGCTGCCCCTTCCCCACTTCTATTCTTCCCATACGTCAAGATTGAAGGAACAGACACAGCCACAAAAAGTACCAAGGTAGACACCACCCGACTTTATATCCCTATATCCCCAGAAGCTCTAAACGCCTACGACTAGGCCCCTTGAGACAAGTGGCTACTTGGGGGGAGCGGCCTATTCTCAGAAACCCATCCTCACTCCCAGCCCCACATACACACAATGCCATCGCTGCCATCACCACCGTGGCAACCCGCCTCTACCATCCCTGGTAATTTTAGGGGTGATGACCCCGGCATTAGTGTGGGAATCAGGGGAGCGGGAGTGGGGAGAAGGTAGCATCACAGAGGTCGTGGCTACAGAACGTTGAGAATGCGAACGAACAACTCCATGACTTATGCGTGCAAAGCGAGGCGATGATCTTTATGTTCTTGGGAGGGAAACAATGTGTACTCAAATGCGAGATCTGGGTTCTGGTGACGATAGCGAAGAGCCTTTGGATCCATCGGAGAGCACACAAATGCTAGTTACAGCGTTCCTAGAGAGGACTATAATTTCAAACACTGCCGCTGGTGATAGCATTTCGATCGCCGTTACAGATACCGGCAAGGTTTATGGGTGGGGAACATTTAGAGTATGGGATCAATTCTTCACTTGGGTCTACAAATGTTAACTATTCATTGTTAGTCTCTGACAGTATTCCTAGGTACAATGAGAGACCCATATACAAAGTATCCCCGCCCTACTATCTCACTTAAGAACATCGTTCTTGTTGGCCTCGGCACTGATCGTATCCTCGGCCTCACGGCAGGGGAGGTGTCTACTTGTGGGCAATGGTCAGTAATTCCAACTCAGGAGGCGTGTTATCGCGGGAACCCGCCTCAGTGGGCTCACACCTCGCAAGTTATGTCTCCCTCAGCCTCAGGTCAAGTACGTCGCGACCATCCCCTGCCATTCCTGATACGATTACCAATGGCGGGTCTGGGCGTGGGGACTTAATCTCTATGGCTAATGCGGGATATACGATCCCGAACATACTGGGGAAGACAGTGTCGTGACTCTCGTTCCCACTGCCGTCCAAGACCTTGAAGGGTACCAGGTTGCTCAAATATCCAATGGAGAACATCACTCTGCTACCACAATTAAGGACAATGAGCTTCTAGTCTGGGGCTGTCTCGACAGTGGACAACTTGGTTTAGACCCAGAGACTCTCCCGGCTGAGGATATCGTCAATGACGCATCTAGCAAGCCTCGCTACCTCTCAGCCACATATGTGGTCCTCAGTATCAAGCTCCCCTTTATTGGGTGCGGCACATGCTGTAATATCACTATCTTGGGGGAGGGGCGGGCGCGCTTATGGGGCTTCGGCGGCAGGTACAAACAGGCCTCGACCCTGACACCGAGGAGGAGATTAAATTCCCGACAGAATTCGAAAGCGCAGCCACCAGATGTATTAAGATGGTCTTCTCGGATGCCGGAGGCCAGTTTCCCATCCTTGTTGGGATTCCCCCGAAACACACCAATGGCGCTGTATAGGTCATATTGTGCGGTAAATTCAACCTCTTGCAGAAAGATATCCGAAACTCTGGAAAACAGTAAAACTTACTAAATTGAAAAAGGGGGGGAGGGGCGAAATAACTGGCGGGTTAGAGTGCATGTGCATTGTAGACTAGAAGAATCACTGAGAGATTCTTGTCATTGGAAGTTACTGCCTGGTTCATTTGCTGTGGATAGTGCATAACCCTGACCCTGACCTCACACAAGGAGACGCAACAACTCGAGCCCCCTTTGGCATTACCGTCTCGGCACCAAATACCACACCTCTCTAGGTTCTATCTCGGAGCGTAGCCCAAACCTTGCACTGCGGTGGTCTAACACGCCCGAGCATCTCCGGTGGAATTGGCCTGCCCGGTATACTCGAGATATGTACTCTACAGGCCCATCAAGCCTTGTGAACGCCCCTGTCGGAAGCCTGCATCTCCCCTAAATCAAAGCAGCACAGCAGAGTCCTTCATGACGCCGGCACTTCGCGGAAAGCTCTTTCCTGTAACCTCGTACCAGGTTCTGTGAATATACGGATGGTACTTTTTGATATTCACCATGGTGATCAAGCACAAGACGGTACTCACACGATATACCGCAGTGCCATCCCGCGATAAGCTACTGCTTTTGGTATAACTGGCCCTACCCTCCTGAGGACCGGCGGCAGGTTCCTCAAAATCAAATCCTGGTTCAACAGCTAGGGCTTGTGCAGTCGGTAGTAATCCAAAGAGTCTTTGGATATACGAATGAATAGTCTCTCATTAGAGCCGAGATTTATTTCAGATCCAAAATTTACCCATAAAAGTAACAAACTGAGGAAGTACAGTAAATTCCCGGCGACACCCATAGCATATCGGATCCAGAACACGCAAAAAAATAAGATGATTAATGTAGTATAGGCTTAAAAAAAAGAAAGATAGAAAAATTAACTCCCTCTCAACCCCCCCTCCTACCGACTGGTACAATGGACCACTACTATCACCAAGCAGCTGGCCTAGCAACAGTCTCTATTTCCCTGATCGTTTTTGTCTCTCATCATGGACCCCCGTCATGGACTATCGTTTGTCGGGGTGCTAGGTTCGATTGGTATGTTTATGGTAAGTTTCCAAAAGATACGATGCCGTGCCGTGGTGTGGGAGATCTCTTGTGGAAGATGCGCAGAGGACGCCAATACCGCTTAAGCGTCATCACTTTCTTCCATATCAACCACCAACTACTAGACAGAATAGCTGCTAATACCAGCAAAGTCAGTTGGTGTCTCCCATGCCGCCCTGGCACCACAAACCCTACCGCCGGGTGGTACCAGCATTCGTGTGGGAATGGGAGCCAGAATGAAGCTGGTTGCGTTCAAAAACCTTGGGTATTTCGCCCTCGCTAACCGATTGGCCAACCCTTGTTATCGATCGGGGGCTTGAAGACTGCCTTAGGCGCTTAAAGGTTGATGAGAATTCATGAGGCGGGTACTATATTACTACAGTGAACTCGAATTGCTCAAATTTGTCTTTTTACCCCCCAACATTCCGGAGTCACTTCTTACCATGCCAGAGCGAGGCGCAATAGGTGATCAATGACGAGATATATGCCCAAGAACAATACCTCAAAGCCATGATTACCTAAACAATCAGAAATCTATCATCACAAGATGTCACTCAACACTATAACTTCTACTCCAACATCTCCGACATACGAGCAATCTTAACACCCATCACCCAAAACCTCCGACATAGGCAAGGGGGAGCCAATTTTACCCCTCCTCATTACTCAATCTGAAAAAGCAAAAAATAAATAGTACCTATCCTTCTAATGCGCCGCTTACCCAGGAAAACTGACCACCCAGGATCTTTCCCCAAAGAGCTCTTGACCTTCTCCAAGAACAACTTCCCCTGCACTTCCAAGTATCGACTGCAGAAAGATCAACCTCCGAGATCTTATGCTTCCTAATCAAGTACGTAACACTTGGTAAGGGAGTATACGCCTTCACGATCCCCACGGTATCTGCAGCACTCTCAGCTGAACTCTCCAGGACACACGGTCTACCCTCCCTCCTGGCAGACATAGTATCCTCCTTAGAGCTCTTTTCATCAACTTTTTCCTTTCTCGCTAAAGCACCGCTACCGCCCTCTGTACCCTTCTCCTGTAGGACTTGCAACCTCGCGACATCGCAACTCGGCTCCGCTAGTTTTGTGATTCGAGAACATCCTGAACCGCCCCAGTGCCCGTTTGAACTATTACCTTTGCGGGGATACCGTCATCGAGGTTTCAATGTCTATTTGGCTCTATCGGTTCTGATCCACAGTGAGACGTTCATAGCGGGGAAAGTGTCGCCTTTCGACCTTGACCTGGTGATTGTGCCTATGGTCGTGGCAGGTCTTAGAGCTGGCATGCAATAATTTGGGCTATAATTCGATGGGTGGTTGTTGCGGGTCTGGCTTTTTTGGTGGGTTGGCCATTATTGGGCAGATAATAATTGTAGGTTGAATGATTGGGGGAGGATAGTGGCGGGGAATACCTCATGCGAAAACATGTTGCCGTAATCGGTGTGAGAGGTGGGAGGATAGATGGTGGATCAATAATGATGACATGTAGACATTGTAGTACCATAACTAGGGAGGGGTTCTGGATGGGCGATGGATAGGATCATGACCCCGCGCTGTGCTCTTGTGGTTGCCGAACTGGTATGAGGATATCCATCATGTGATTACACAAAAAACAACTGTCGTGGCAAGGTGCGCAAGAGAGTTGTTCACTTTGTTTGCCTCCCTGTTGGCCTTCAATAATCCACGCATCCTTCTCTTGTTATGTTGACACCGCCTGCCACCCCCTCGTTCGTCCTCCTCCTTTCTCTAGCATAGATCTACCTCTTTCTCCATCTCGAGCCTCTTCTCGTAGGCCCCACCTTGCAATTCCCCAGACTATTGTGTCTGCAAGCCGTCCCTCTGTCTCTTTTTCTCTACTTAATCTTTTCACTCCTGACACTATTGTACAAAATTCTTGAAATCTGTTAGCAGATTACCTTTTCCCTATCCTTCTCATCGGGGTTGAACTATGTCTTTATCTATCTTGAGTCTCTTGTCTCCTCCCCACCCCTGCAACCCACAGAACTATTGTATCTGCAAACTTTTCCTTTTTACCCTAACTATCATATTAGGAAACTCTTGAAACCTGCGATTAGATTATCAGCGGAAATCAGCACGTCTGCCAACAATAAGAATCTCGTTCGACAGGCAAACAGAACTGCAAAAACTAGCCGATGAGACCCAACATGTCTTGTGGGCTGACCCGATACCATGTCGTGAAAACAGCAATCCCAGGATCTGGAGGCTACTGGGCTGCCAGAAATGGTGGATTGCAAGAACTCTTATACTATTGTTGACAGAATAATTAAAAGGCTTGCTCACTTTGACACAGTACTGTACTAATATTTTGGATAACTAGTGTAAGCAAAAGCCTACCACATCATGTTTTGCCTATTGGCTGGTAGATTTAGGCCATGTCCAACAAACTCCATCCACACCACCTGGTGGTGCTAATGGGGCACATTTTTGCAGATAGGCAAGACAGGTCTTCTCATTATTTGGATGCTGTATCCCACACAGTGTTCCCAAGCGTCCAGTCCGTCCGTCTTTCGCCTAGGACGGGACGGACGCCGAGTTGCAGTCCGTCCAGATCTATGCCCGGGACGGACGGCCGGGCCCTATAGGTGTCTTAGTTTATGTTTCATTTATGAATCTCATGAGCATCCTGTCTGTATTATGGAGAAGCGAAACATTTTGATTCTACTATCATGAATCAAATTTCACGCTAAATCAACTAATGCTCCCAGTGATATCTGATCCTGGTTCTGAGCTCCCTGAACCCATCACACTTCCTTGACCTAACCTTTGCGCCCTATCCTCTAAATCTCGAAGCATGGTCTCTACTTCAGCTAAAGGCTGCTCAGAAATGAGACCAGCCTTTCGCTAGGACTTCAGGCATTCGATGGCCTCAATCACATCATCCTCGTCGTATGTTAGGTTTATATTTATGTATATTTGGTTCACACAAGTGGAGTGGTAGAGCTACAACTCGGCCAATAAATGATGAAGGCGGCGATACGTATGACGATAAAGCTCTGATGGGAATGGCGGAGGCCTGTTAGTGGCAGCTGCGCTCTACAGGGGACACCCGTCCTTACCAAGGACGGCCGGGGCGTGCTGGGGATGGTAGGTACCCACAGGTGACTGCAGGTGACGCCCGTCAATTCCAAAGATAGCTGGGCCCTACCGGAAGTTACCATTTGCCAAGAAAGACCGCAGGGCCCGGCCGTCACCTACAGAACTGCGATCTTCATCAAGGACGGACGCCGTGCCCGGCCGTCCTTATTCACCCTGGCCGGGACGGACGGGACTATAGGACGCCAGGGCCCGGGCGTCCGGACGGGACGGTTGGGAACACTGATCCCACACCTTGAAACATGGCATTATCGACAATTATGGGATAAACATTTATACCTTTCCCATCTTAGATGCTATTGCTATTATATCTGTTTCTTGGGAGAGACACCAGGTCATGACAGTAGCTCTACAACTAGACCCTCACAAGGAAGAAATTCGCTTAGCAAATTTTGAGAGCCAAGACATTGTGTAGGGTCTACACGCCCATCTCAGCAATGTTTGGAGAAATTTGCAAACCATATCGAATTATAACACTCTGCAGAGGGGAGTGGACAAGCCTGACTGCCAGCTAGAATCGCCCGAGATTCCCAGACAGATGGCTCTCACCTTGAGGATTCAGATATCTCATGCGAGATACTTGTACTCCCTAAAATAACAGTCCAGATAGATAGGAAAGCAGTTTCAGACCCTTGGCCACTTAATGAAGCTGTTGCTTACTAGACCAGAGTCCACTGGTCTACATGGGATTGAATAGAATCTGGCCAATACTATAATTGCATTGATGAGAGAACAGGAACTAGTTTGCATGCTTTGTGATAATTCAGGAAGCAAACTTATAGATGAGGAATAGGTAGAGGTATATAAGTAAAGCATGATAGCCAAGGAGGCAGTAAGAGTTATGCTCTATGATAGAGGTAAGACTGACTGTGTGGTTTTGGCTGAAGAGTTAGAAGGGATGCCTCTTGTACAACCTATTACTTGAGTATTATGAAATCTCTTGGGGTTAGCTATATTGAGTAGACTATCAATGACAGGTTTCAGAAATGAAACAGCTTATGAATGAATAGTATTTACCTGACGCTGTATAGTTTGAGCAGGCTAGAGTTGTTTGACCTCAATAGCTGGTAGTGTAATTTCCTTTATATCCCATACTTCTCCCACTCAAGCTATATCATGTTCGGTAAACATTATTCCTTCTTGAGGTATTTTGTCTCTAAATCACATGATTAGAGGCCTACCAGGGATACTAAATTCAGAAGGTTTTATGATTCTGCATATTTTCTGGTATAGTTATTAACCAAACCTGGCCCCTGTCTAGATGCTTGTCCCACAGGGTCCTTTTATCTCTGACATGCACTTGTCAAGCTTTCCTCCCTATCCCAGCACTTTGAAACTCTATTTATATTGGCCTATTTTCCCTGCCTCCAGCCTACATTGCTATACCGCATGTTCATTTTAGCTATCCCAAGGCAGAGTCATAATATGCAATTACCTTCATAACAGGAGAAGTACAAATTCTTCCCCAAGACTGCATATCAACAGAGCTACAACTGGTAGGTGGGCAATACAGGAAAGACGTTTAGAGAGGATTGACACATGTAAATATAAGTATAAGTACAGTATACTGTGAATGTAAAATTATCCAGCACCTTAAAACTACATGTGAGTACCGATGAGGTAATGTCTCCCTATTTTCCTACATTGGGGTCTCCAAACTTAGCTACTGCACCTGCCGGATCTCTATAAAACCCTTCGACAAACCGAGTGGACAGCAGTATTGTACCAGAGGTGCACATGGCAAATGGTACTGGTCTTGGAAGATGCCCGATATCGAGGGAATTTTTGGATAGGATTATTATTGCAGGGAGGGTTTTGAAGGAATACAGCACATATGAGAATGCAAGTGGCTGTCCAAGATCAGAGTCAAAGAGCACTGGTACATTTCCATCTAGGGCTCTGTATCGGATAAGTGATTATGAACCACAGGAAGAAGCTATAACCAGTACTTTCATATTATAGCAAGAGTTCGAAGGTGACAAAAAGTTCCTTTTTAAACCTCTCTTTCCAGATGTCCGGAGGGAAAGCTGATGAGGTTATATTGGGGATGGAATCGACCAATATATATTTGAGAAGGATGCAGGGATAAGGTACATGGATAACATAGGTGGAAGTTGCTTTTGTTTGGTCTGTTCATTGTGCCTATTAATATAATATTCTATTTAAGTTACCGGATGTGTCCTATATATATATAAACCCTTTTTTTTTTTTTATCCTTTCACACAACTCTCCCTCTTATATCCACTGAACATGTTTCTTCTTTCACCTTTCCTGTCAACTTGAATGTTCCAACCCTTCCAAAACACCTCCTTCAGCTTCTGCTTAAAACTTTTTTCCCTTGAAACTCACATCTGACTGTTCAGTTCTCTTGCCTTCTATTTAAGGGCCTGTTTGGCAACGCTGCGACCGTTCCGTTCGTTGACCGTTCCCCATACAAAAATTGGTTTCCTTCCGTTTCGAAATGGTCACT